>JBAFXK010000078.1:0-122058 GCA_037113605.1 Calophaca sinica
ATGC
Organism: Calophaca sinica; assembly: GCA_037113605.1. Taxonomy (NCBI): domain Eukaryota; kingdom Viridiplantae; phylum Streptophyta; class Magnoliopsida; order Fabales; family Fabaceae; genus Calophaca; species Calophaca sinica. Next base: position 5 of record JBAFXK010000078.1, read on the forward strand.
TTAGAAAAATGAGATCTTCTCAGCCACCAAATATGAGAATTTTTTCCAAGTCATGAATTTAATAATAATTTTTAGTGGCCAAAACCATAAAAAACCGAAAAAATGAAAAATAACACTTAGAGTTGGATTTTCGACCCCAATCTTTTTGGCAAGCTTAGAATAATATATATAAGCTTCCCACCAAGTGGTTTCCATTCTAACATGGCATCAATTTTATAGAAAATTTTGAAAAACATGCCAAAAGGAGAATTAGAAAATTCTCAAAAAATTGAGAGCGTCATGACTACAAGTTGGATACCCCTGAAACACCCACATTTGCCATGAAAAATGATGTGACTCCAGCCTTGGGAGGCTTGGGCATGCGAGGGCAAGCCCCATGGCACCCTCCACACGCATGCAGGGGCTGCCGAACAACCCAGCTCATCGCGTTGGGACTCATCAACACCTAGACCAATGAGCACCGATGTTACGGGGATGAATAAGGGACACGAGTTATACCTTGAGGACACCCGGTGCCGGGTCTCATGGGTCACGATGAAGAAATCGCCATGCCCGCGATGCCTCCCAAAATCGGGTCTCGATGCCTCGGGAAAAAACCAAGCACATCACGGTGAGACTCGTCCAGCAACTAGACCAATGAGCAGGTGTTACGGGGATAAATATGGGACACGAGTTACGTCGAGGGACACCCAGTGCCGAGTCTCATGAGTCACGATGCGAAAGAGGCCCGCGCGCAATGCCCGTTCTCGATGCATCGGGGAAAAAACCAAGCTCATCACGTTGGGGCTCGTCAACACCTGAACCAACGAGCAGGAGTTACGGGGATAGATAAGGGACCACGAGTTGCGGTCGGGGACACGATGCCGGGTCTCATGGGTCATGATGCCTTAAGATGCCACACCGGTCGGATCGCGCGGCCCTTGTCTTTGGCGGCGCATCATTCAAATTTACGCCTATCGACTTTCGATGGTAGGATAGTGGCCTACCATGGTGGTGGCGGGTGGCGGAGTGGGGTTCGATTAGGAGAGGGAGCCTGAAAGCGGCTACCACATCCAGGAAGGCGGCGGTAGCGCAAATTACCCAATCTAACACCGGGGAGGTAGTGACAATAAATAACAATACTGGGCTCATTAGTGCAGTAATTGGAATAGTACAATCTAAATCCTTAGAGGATCCATTGGAGGGCAAATGCGGTGCCCGGTAGCGGTAATTCCGGCTCAATAGCGTATATTTAAGTTGTTGCGATTAAAAAGCTCGTAGTTGGACCTTGGGTTGGGTCGATCGGTCGCCTCTGGTGTGCCGGTCGGCTCGTCCACTATGCCGGCGATCGCTCCTGGCCTTAGCGGCGGTCGTGCCTCGTATTGTTACTTTGAAGAAATTAGAGTGCTCAAAGCAAGCCTACGCTCTGGATACATTAGCATGGGATAACACCACGGGATTGATCTATTGTGTTGGCGCCGGGATCGGGTAATGATTAACGAGGGACGATCGGGGGCATTAAGTATTTCATAGTCGAGGTGAAATTCTTGGATTTATGAAAGGCGAACAAGCTGAACATTTGCCAGGATGTTTTCATTAATCAAACGAAAGTTGGGGGCTCGAAGGCGATCGGATACCGTCCTAGTCTCGACCATAAGCGATGCGAGCCAGGGGATCGTGGATGTTGCTTTTAGGACTCATTGGCACCTTATGAGAAATCAAAGTCTTTGGGTTCAGGGAGTATGGTCGCGAGGCTGAAACTTAAAGGAATTGGCGGAAGGGCACCACCAGGAGTGGAGCACAGCGGCTTAATTTGACTCGGCAGGAAACTTACCAGGTCCAGGACATAGTAAGGATTGTGGTGAGAGCTCTTTCTTGATTCTATGGGTGGTGGTGCATGGCGTTCTTAGTTGGTGGAAGCGATTTGTCGGTTAATTAGATTAGTGACGAGACCTCGGCTGCTAAATAGCTATGTGAGGTAACCCTCACGGCCGGCTTCTTAGAGGGACTATGGCGCTTAGGCCACGGAAGTTTGAGGCAATAACGGTGCGTGATGCCGCCAGATGTTACGGGCGCCGCGCGCTGCGATGTATTCAGCGAGTCTATAGCCTTGGCCAAGCGGGCCGGGTAATCTTTGAAATTTCATCGTGATGAGGATAGATCATTGCAATTGTTGGTCTTCGAGGAATTCCTAGTAGCGAGTCATCGGCTCGCGTTGACTACGTCCACGCCGCTGTACACACGCCGTCGCTCCTGCGATTGAATGGTCGGTGAAGTGTTGGATTGCGGCGGCGTGGGCGGTTCATTGCTGCGGCGTTGTGAGAAGTCACTTGAACCTTATCATTTAGAGGAAGGAGAAATCGTAACAAAGGTTTCGTGGTGAACTGCGGAAGGATCATTGTCGATGCCTTACATGCGGCCAGGACCTGTGAATCTGTTTGAACACGTAGGGTTGGCTTGAGGTGTTCCACGCCTCGACCTACCTTGAGGTAGGAGGGCCACCGGTCGTTCCCTGCTGCCTAAACCTGGCTCCGTGAATCGCCAGGAACTAAATTTCGTTAGTGCGCACCGTTGGCGGAGGCGGTTCTCCTGCGGGTGGTGTTTTGAAGCATGACACATAATGACTCGGCAGCGGATATCTAGGCTCTTTGCATCGATGAAGAGCGTGGCGAAATCACGATGCTTGGTGTGAATTACGATCCGTGAACCATCGAGTCTTTGAGCATAAGTTCGCCCAAAGCCATTAGGTTGAGAACGTCTGCTGGGCGTCACATATCGTTGCCGATGCCAATTTCCTCTTAGATAGGAGGTATGTTGTGCGGGGTGAATGATGGCTTCCGTGAAACCTTGTTGCCTCATGGTTGGTTGGAAATTGAGTCCTTGGTAGGGTGTGCCATGATAGATGGTGGTTGAGTGATGCGAGACCATATCATGTGAGACCAAACTTGGCCTCTGTGACCCACGTGCGTCTTTGAGCGCTCATGTGAGACCTCAGTCGGGCGGGGCTACCGTGAGTTTAAGCATATCAATAAAGCGGAGGAAAAAAAACTAACAAAGATTCCCTTAGTAGCAGACGAGCAGGAAGAGCCCACCGTGAGAATCGGTCGCCACTGGCGTTCGAATTGTAATCTGGAGAAGCGTCCTCGGCCGGGCCGGGCCCAAGTCCCTGGAAGGCGTCGGAGAAGAGTGAGCCCGTTGTGCGGACCACTGTCGCACCTGCGGTATTTGTCGGCAGTCGGGTTGTTTGGGAATGCAGCCCCGATCGGGCGGTAAATTCCGTCGAGGCTAAATCTTGGCGAAGGCGGATGGCGAACAAATCTGCGAGGAAAGATGAAAAGGACTTTGAAAAGAAAGTCAAGAGTGCTTGAAATTGTCGGGAGGAAGCGAATGGGGGCGGCGATTTGTCTCGGTCGGATGTGGAGCGGTTAGTGCGATGCCAATCGACTCGAGACATTGGCCGATCGCGGTTGTGGTGGTGGCCCAAGCGGGCTGTTGAAATGCTTTCGTGGAAACGTCATCACCACGATTGTGGATGGCAACCTGTGACGCCGGCGTGCTTTGTCACTTAGTACTCCTGGCGATCGACACCGCCGACCCGTTAGCCAGATCTTGAAACCTGCGGACGAAGTCGCGACATGTCTGCGAGTCAGCGGCGGAAGTAAACCGTAAAGTATGAGAAGCTAATTGGCGGGATCCGCAGTAGGTTGCACCGCCGACCGACCACGATCTTTTGTGAAGGGTTCAGTGAAGCATACTGTCGGGACCGAAGATGGTGAACTATGCCTGAAGCGGCGAAGCGAGAGGAGAAACTACAGTGGAGAGGCCAGGCGATGCTGGCGTGCAAATCGTTAAATCGACTTGGGTATAGAGGCGAAAGACTAATCGAGCCGAATCTAATGATTTGGTTCCCTCCGAAGTTTCCCTCGAGGATGTTTGAGCCAGGCGAGTTCTGCTCGGGTAAAGCCAATGATTAGAAGCATCGGGGAAGCGCAGCGCCCTACGACTCATTCTCAAACTTTAAATAGAGTAGGAGCGGTGTGGCTGCTTTCTGTTGAGCGATGCGTACGAGAATCGAGAGCTCCAGTGGGCCATTTTGGTCGCGAGCTGGCGTGCAGGATGAGCAGGAAGCGAGGTTCACGGTGCCCGGCGTGCGCTAACACGAACCCCTGAAGGGTGTTGAGCCAAATTAAAACGGCGGGAGCGGTGGTCATGCCAAATCGAAATCAGCTAAGGAAGTGTGTAGCAACTCACTACCGAATCAACTAGCTTAGAAAATGGATGGAGCTAAAGCGCGCTGACCTATACCCGGCCGTCGGGGCAAGAAACGAATACGATGAGTAGGAGAAGCGCGGCCGGTCATTTACAAAACCGAGCGCGAGCACAAGCGGAGATGATCGTCGATCACCAGATCTTAGTGGTATTGTAGCAAATATTCAAATAGAAGAACTTTGAAAGGCAGAAAAAGAGGAAAAGAGTTCCATGTGAGCGGCACTTGCACATGGGTGTAGTCGATCCTAAGGGGCGGGGAAGCCTTGGGTCGATAGCGCTATAAAGCGCATCTGCAAGAAAGGAATCGGGTTAAAATTCTGAGGAAACTTAGGGATGTGGTGGTGGCGAACAGCGTTGAGAAGTCGGGAGAGCGTTGGCGGGGGCCAGGAAAAAAGTTATCTTTTGTTTAACAACTTTGCCCACCACAGAAAGCGGCTCGGTAGAGTAGGTAAAGTCCCAGTGGTGGAAGAACACCTGCGTCAGCGTGGTGTCAGGTGCATGCCCAGCGACGCGCGAAAATCCGGAGGGCCAAGGTGCCTTCCATGCCGGTCGTACTCATAACGCTGCCTCAGGTCTCAAGGTGAAACGACCTGCAGTCGATGGAACAATGTAAGCCCGAGGGAGAAGTCGGCAAAATGGATCCGTAACCTCCGGGAAAAGGATTGGCTCTCGAGGGAGGTGAAATTTGACGCACGAGGTCCCGAGTCCCGACACTTGCGTCGGTGTTGGTGGGCATGAAAGCTGCTCCCGCGGCCGAGAAGCGAATCGTAACGCCATGCGATGCTTACGTCGAGAGGAACGGATTCGAGCAGCGGGCCAGCCAGGGGCCCTCTTTCCGAGCATCGAGCGATCCGGCTTCCGGAGGCTGGCAGATGCGGACAAGGGAATCCAAGCCCATTTAATTAAAACAAAGCATTGCGATGGTCACTGCGGATGTTGACGCCGCGAAAATGCGTGATTCTCACGCCCGATTGCTCACGAGATGTCCAAAGTGAAGAAATTCAACCAGCGCGCCCGGAGTAAGCGAGCGGGGTAACTATGCGAACTCTCTTCGCCAAGGTAGCCAAATGCCTGCGTCATCTAATTAGTGTAGCCCAGCATGAATGGATGCGAGATTCCCGCGCTGTCACCATCTACTTTATCCGGTAAAACCACTGACCAAGGAGCGGGCTTGGCCGGAATGCGTGCGAGGGGAAAGAAGACCACTGTTGAGCTTGACTCTGGTCAGGCTTTGTGAAATGACTTGAGGAGGTGTAGGATAAGTGGGAGCTGGAAGCGGCGAAAGTGAAATACCGCTACTTTTAACGTTATTTTACTTATTCCACAGTGAATGCGGGCCCGGGCGCTATTTGTCTTTGGATCAAAGGTGGCCTCGGTCCGGTCGTCCGGCGGTTTTAAGACATTGTCGGTGGGGGAGTTTGGGTACAGAGGCGGCACATCTGTTAAAAAGATCGCCTTAGCGGTGTCCTAAGATGAAGCTCAGCGAGAGCGAAATCTCGTGTGGAACAAAAGGGTAAAAGCTTCGTTTGATTACGATTTCCCGATCTGAATCCTGAGCGAGTGTGAGCGTGGCGGCGCTACTCGATCCTTTAGTCGCTTCCGAATTTGAAGCTAGAGGTGTCGGAAAAAGTTACCACGCAGGATAAGCGGCTTGTAGCAGCCCAGCGTTCATAAGCTGGCGTTGCTTTTTGATCCTTCGATGTCAGGCTGCTGTCCCTATCATTGTGAAGCGAGAATTCACGAGTGTTGGATTGTTCACCCGCTTTGATAAGGGAGCGTGGGCTGGGTTTAGGCGAGTACGTGAGACGGAGTTAGTTTTACCACCCCTCTTGCCCGATGGCCAGTGTTAAATGACGATAGTAATTCAACCTGAATGCGAGAGGGCGGATTGATTAACGCCTGATTAATGGTCATCGGCTTGGATTTGAAAGCTTGATGTGCGCGAGCTTCAATCACCGTGCGTTGGATTATGGTGAGCGCCTCTGCTGAAGTGAGGTAATCCGGGCTAGGCCCAGCGATCGTCACGCGCCGTGCGTTAAGCTGCCGATGCCAGCGATAGAGGGCACTTGGGCCCGGACATACTGTCGGGACCGAAAGATGGTGAACTATGCCTGGCGGGCGAAGCGAGAAACTCTGGTGGAGGCCGCGGCGATCTTGACGATGCAAATCGTTAAATCGACTTGGGTATAGGCGAAAGACTAATCGAGCGTCTAGTAGCTGGTTCCCTCGAAGTTTCCCTCGGGATAGGCTGGGCAGAGGCGAGTTCTGTCGGGTAAAGCCAATGATTAGAGGCATCGGGCGCCGCGCCCTCGACCTATTCTCAAACTTTAAATAGGTAGGGCGGTGTGGCTGCTCTGTTGAGCCATGCCAAGGAATCGAGAGCTCCAAGTGGGCCATTTTTGGTAAGCGAGCGGCGTGCGGGATGAGCAGGAGCCGGGTTCACGGTGCCCATTTGTGCGCTAACCTAGACCCCACAAAGGGTGTTGGTCGATTAAGGCAGCGGGGCGGTGGTCATGGAAGTCGAAATCCGCTAAGGAGTGTGTAACAACTCACTGCCGAATCAACTAGCCCGAAAATGGATGGCGCTAAAGCGCGCGACCTATACCGGCCGTCGGGGCAAGAGCCAGGCCACGATGAGTAGGAGGCGCGGCGGTCGCTGCAAAACCGAGCGCGAGCACAGGCGGGCGATCGTCGGTGCAGATCTTGGTGGTAGTAGCAAATATTCAAATGAGAACTTTGAAGGCGAAGAGGAAAGGTTCCATGTGAGCGGCACTTGCACATGGGTTAGTCGATCCTAAGGGGCGGGGAAGCCGTCGATAAGCGCTATAAGCGCGTGCAAAGGAATCGGGTTAAAATTCTGAGCAGGATGTGGTGGTGGCGGCAGCGTTAGAAGTCGGAGGCGTTGGCGGGGGCCGGAAAGAGTTATCTTTTACGTTTAACGACCTGCCCACCACAGAAGCGGCTCGGCCGGTAGGTAGAGTCGGCGGCTGGAAGAGCACCGCCGCGTCGCGTGGTGTCGGTGCGCCCTGGCGACCCTTGAAAATCCGGAGGGCCGAGTGCCTTCCATGCCGGTCGTACTCATAACGCGCATCAGGTCTCCAAGGTGAAGCGACCTGCGGTCGATGGAACAATGTAGGCAAGGAAGTCGGCAAAATGGATCCGTAACCTCGGGAAAAGGATTGGCTCACGAGGTGGGCACGGGGTCCCGATCCGAACCGTCGGCTGTTGGTGGGTAGCTTGAGCTGCTCCGTGGCGAGGCGGGTCGCCCAGCGTCTTGATCGAGAGGCGGTTGAGAGCAGGCCCGCCGGGGCCTCTTCCGGGCATCGAGCGATCGACTTCAGGCGAGTGCGGACAAGGGGAATCCATTGTTTAATTAAAACAAAGCATTGCGATGGTCCCTGCGGATGTTGGCGCAATGTGATTTACGCCCGGTGCTCACGAATGTCAAAGTGAAGAAATTCAACCAGCGGGTAAGCGGCGGGAGTAACTATGACTCTCTTAAGGTAGCCAAATGCCTGCGTCATCTAATTAGTAGCGGCGCATGAATGGATTAACGAGATTCCCAGCGTCACTGTCTACTATCCGGCGAAACCACGGCCAAAGGGAGCGGGCTTGGCGGAATCGGCGGGGAAAGAAGACCTGTTGAGCTTGACTCTGGTCAGGCTTTGTGAAATGACTTGAGAGGTGTAGGATAAGTGGGGCTGGAAGCGGCGAAAGTGAAATACCACTACTTTTGCGTTATTTTACTTATTAGTGAATCGGGCGGGGCGCTGCCCTCTTTTTGGATCAAGGCTGGCCTCGGTCGGTCGATCCGGGCGGAAGACATTGTCGGTGGGGAGTTTGGTGAGGCGGCACATCTGTTAAAGATAACGCGGTGTCCTAAGATGAGCTCAGCGAGCAATCTCGTGTGGAACAAAGGGTAAAAGCTCGTTTGATTACGATTTCCGATGCAGTCTGACGAGTGAAAGCGTGGCCTATCGATCCTTTAGTCGCCGAATTTGAAGCTAGAGGTGTCGGAAAAGTTACCACGAGGGATAAGCGGCTTGTGGCGACAGCGTTCATAAGCGGCGTTGCTTTTTGATCCTTCGATGTCGGCTCTTCCTATCATTGTGAAGCGAAATTCACCAAGTGTTGGATTGTTCACCCACGATAGGGAGCGTGGTGGGTTTAGGCGAGTCGTGAGGCAGGTTAGTTTTACCCTGCGATGGCGATGTCGCGATAGTAATTCAACCTGAATGCGAGAGGCGGATTGATTCGCCTGATTGGTCATCGGCTTGGTTGAAAAGCGATGGCGCGAAGCTACCGTCGTTGGATTATGGTGAGCAGCCTCTAAGTCGAGAATCCGGGCTAGGCAGCGATCGTCGCCCGTCGTTAAACTGCCGACCAGCGATGGGGGCCTTGGCCCCGAGAGAACGCGTGCCGTTGGTGAACCTCGCAAGGCGGATGAGCCTTGCGAGGCACCTGGCGCTATTCCCATCGGCGGCGGGTAGAATCGCTGCCAGGCGACTTAAATCTGCGGCGGGTATTGTAAGTGGCGAGTGGCCTTCTTTGCCCACGATCCGCGAATTCAGCCCTTGTAAAGCCGATTAAATCCCCAACCAAACAAGAAATACAAAGCACACCGAATCTGGCTCTGCGAAATCATAGGGTTGACATTTGTTTGAAAAGGTGGGAACTTATCGCTCCACGGCGTCCACGACCTATTGTGGGTGGGGGTTACATCCCCATGCCCAGCCAGTGAGCATTGGCGATGCTGCGCTGTAAGGGCTCCATGCGTACTTTCGATGGGGTACGCCTTGAGGTTGGGGTGAGCAAGTCATGGAAGCGAGCGGCTTGATAGCCACAACAGCATTCCCAACACGCAAGTGGGATGCGCTTCCCGACTTCTATGCGTGTGTCTCGTGGAACAATGTTGTACTTAAGGTGATCTGGCGTGCCTTGGATATATAGTCGTATAAAATCTTTGGACCAGCGGTAAAGGAGCCGAGCCATGGGGAGCGTTGCGGCGTGCGGCCTCGGGGCGTTGCAACGTGAAGAGTCGGGGTGCCCGTGATGCCCATTTGCACTGGCTTTGTGCGATGTCGGCCAGAAATGCAGGCGGTGCGTGCACACCTCGATCTGCGGTGGGGTCTCGGCGAACGCGTTATGCGTGGCTACATGAGCATTGGGGTGAAGTGCTCCCGACATGTCTCTAACATTTATACATAGGGTTCTGAATCCACTTTCCCGAGAGCAGAGACCGATTTTGGGAGGCATCGCGGCGTGGCGTCTTTTTGCATCGTGACCCATGAGACCGAACGCTGGGGTGTCCACAGCGGTAACTTCGTGTCCACTTATTCATCCCAGAACAGGTGCTCATCGGTCTAGTTGTTGGGCGAGTCCCAGCGTGATGAGCATGGTTTTCCCGAGACCACGATTTTGGGAGGCATCGCGGCGGCGTCTTCTGCATCGTTACCCATGAGACCGAGACGCTTTGGGGTGTCCACGGCGGTAACTCGTGTCCCTTATGCATCCCCAGGAAAACCGGTGCTCAACTGGTCTAGTTGTTGGGCGAGTCCCAGCGTGATGAGCTTGGTTTTTCCCAGAGGCAGAGACCACGATTTTGGGAGGCATCGCGGCCGCGGCGTCTTCTACGCATCGTGACCCATGAGACCGAGACGCTGGGGTGTCCACGGCGGTAACTTCGTGTCCCTTATGCATCCCCGAACAGGTGCTCATCGGTCTAGTTGTTGGATGAGTCCCGGTAGCGAGTGTTGCATGAGTCCCAGCCGCGATGAGCTTGGTGTTCCTGCCCGAGCCCCAGGCGTGTGGAGGGTGCCATGGGGCTTGCCCCCATGCATGCCCAAGCCTTCCTAGGCTTGAGTCACATCATTTTCATGGCAAGCGTGGGTGTTAGTGGAATATCCAACTTGTAGCTACTACGTTCCCAATTTTTGGAGAATTTTTAATTAGTCGCCTTTTGGCATTTTCTTCAAAATTTTCTATAAAATTGGTGCCATATTAGAATGGAAAACCGCTTGGTGGAAAGCTTATATATATTATTCTAAGCTTGCCAAAAAAAATTGGGGTCGAAAATCCAACTCTAAGTGTGATTTTTCATGTTTTCGGTGTTTTTCCGGTATTGGCCACGTAAAGATTATTATTGAATTCATGACTTTGGAAAAAATTCTCATTTTGGTGGCTGAGAAGATCTCATTTTTCTAAGCATGACTGCAAAAAATTGCATCAAAATTCGTCCTCTAGGTCCGTTTTTTGGCCTTATGTCTCCTCGGCAAAAAATGCACTTTTTGGTGGATAATTGGTTTTTGCATATTTGGCTACTATAGGGGGCAACACCCTGCCTGCCCAGGCCCCCCCAGGGCGTGTGCAGGGGTGCCATGGGGGTTGCCCCCCATGCTCACCCAAGCCTTCCTAGGCTTGTGTGGCATCATTTTCCATGGCAAATGTGGGTGTTTCGGGAATCAATGAATCGAGGAAAAAACCGAATTCCGCATCGCGGCGTGGCATCTTTCGGCATCATGACCCATGAGACCCGTGCACTGGGGTGTCCCTGACGGTAACTCGTGTCCCTTATCTATCCCCAGAACACCGGTGCTCCGGGTCCCTTATTTATCCCCAGGGCGTGGGCAAGGGCTGGGGCACGAGAATGGGCGCCGTGCCCCATCGTTTGGATTTGGCTCACTCACTCTCTCTCTCTCTCTATATATATATATATATATATATATACAAGAAGAAGAAGGAGAAGGAGAAAGGAGAAAGGAGAATTCAAAAGGGGGAAATGTTCCCGGCAAAAGCGGCGCGGTGCGCTTGCCACATACTAGACACATTTGTGTTTGCATCGTGACCCATGAGACCGAGACCTTTGGGGTGTCACAGCGGTAACTTCGTGTCCCTTATTCATCCCCAGAACACCGGTGCTCATTGGTCTAGTTGTTGGATGAGTCCCAGCGTGATGAGCTTGGTTTTCCCAGAACGCGAGACCCGATTTTGGGGGCATCGCGGAGTGGCATCGTTCGGCATCGTGACCCGTGAGGGCCAAGACGCGGGGTGTCCCTAACGGTAACTTCGTGTCCCTTGTTCATCCCGAACATCGGTGCTCATTGGTCTAGTTGTTAGATGAGCCACAAGCGATGTGCTTGGGTTATTCCCTCACCATGCCCCGCAGGCGTGTGCGAAGTGCGATAGGGCTTGCCCGTGCTCGTCTAAGCCTTCTTAGGCTCTGTGGCATCATTTTCCATGGCAAATGTGGGTGTTTGGGGATCTATGAATCGAGGAAAAAACCGAATTCCGCATTGCGGTGTGGCATCTTAAGGCATCATGACCCATGAGACCGAGAGTCTTGGGGTGTCACGACCATAACTTCGTGTCACTTATCTATCCCCGGAACTCAGGTGCTCGTTGGTCTAGGTGTTGGGCGAGCCCAGCGTGATGAGCTTGGTTTTCCCGATGCATTGAGAGCGGGGCATTGCGGCGTGGCCTCTTTCGGCATCGTGACTCATGAGACTTCGAACGCTTTGGGGTGTCCACGGCGGTAACTCGTGTCCCATATTTATCCCCGAACAGGTGCTCATTGGTCTAGTTGTTGGGCCGAGTCTCAAGTGATGTGCTTGGTTTTCCCGAGGCATCGAGACCGATTTTGGGAGGCATCGCGGCGTGGCGTATTTCTTCATCGTGACCCATGAGACCGGGACGCTTTGGGGTGTCCACTGAAGGTAACTTCGTGTCCCTTATTCATCCCGTGACCATCGGTGCTCATTGGTCTAGGTGTTGGATGAGTCCCAGCGCGATGAGCTTGGGTTGTTCCTGCCTTGAGGCCCCAGGCGTGTGGAGAGGTGCCATGGGGCTTGCCCCGTGCATGCCCAAGCCTTCCAAGGCTGGAGTCACATCATTTTCATGGCAAATGTGGGTGTTTGAGGGTATCCAACTTGTAGGCACGTTCCCAATTTTTGAGAATTTTGGTAATTCTCCTTTTTGGCATGTTTTCAAAATTTTCTATAAAATTGATGCCATGTTAGAATGGAAAACCACTTGGTGGGAAGCTTATATATATTATTCTAAGCTTGCCAAAAGATTAAGTCGAAAATCCAACTCTAAGTGTGATTTTCATTTTTCGGTTTTTGCGGTTTTGGCCACTAAAAATTATTATTAAATTCATGACTTGGAAAAAATTCTCATATTTGGTGGCTGAGAAGATCTCATTTTTCTAAGCATGACTGCAAAAAATTGCATCAAAATTCGTTCTCTAGGTCCATTTTTCGGCCTTATGTCTCCTCGGCAAAAAATGCACTCTTTGGTGGAAAATTGGTTTTTGCATATTTGGCTACTATAGGGCGCAGCACCACGCCGCCCAGGCCGGGCGTGTGCAGGCGTGCCCTGGGGCCTCCCCCCCATGCTCGCCCAAGCCTTCCTAGGCTTGTGTGGCATCATTTTCCATGGCAAATGTGGGTGTTTCGGGGATCTATGAATCGAGCAAAAAACCCAATTTCGCATCTGTGCGTGGCATTTTAAGGCATCATGACCCATGAGACCGAGACGCTTTGGGGTGTCACGGCGGTAACTTCGTGTCCCTTATCTATCCCCAGAACACGGTGCTCATTGGTCTAGGTGTTGGACATGTGCCAGCGTGATGAGCTTGGTTTTCCCGAAGCATTGAGACCAGGGCATCATTGCGTGGCGTCTTCGAAGCATCGTGACCCATGAGACCGAGACGCTGGGGTGTCACGGCGGTAACTTCGTGTCCCTTATTTTCCCAGGAACACGGTGCTCATTGGTCTAGTTGTTGGGCCGAGTCCCAGCGTGATGAGCTTGGTTTTTCCCAGAGAGCGAGACCCGATTTTGGGGGCATCGCGGAGTGGCATCATTCGGCATCGTGACCCGTGAGGGCCAAGACGCGGGGGTGTCCCTAACGGTAACTTCGTGTCCCTTGTTCATCCCCAGGAACATCGGTGCTCATTGGTCTAGTTGTTGGATGAGCCACAGCGCGATGTGCTTGGGTTATTCCTCACCATGCCCCGCAGGCGTGTGCGAGAAGTGCGATGGGGCTTGCCCGTGCTCGTCTAAGCCTTCTTAGGCTCTGTGGCATCATTTTCCATGGCAAATGTGGGTGTTTGAGGATCTATGAATCGAGGAAAAACCGAATTCCGCATTGCGGTGTGGCATCTTAAGGCATCATGACCCATGAGACCGAGAGTGCTGGGGTGTCACGGCCAGTAACTTCGTGTCCACTTATCTATCCCCGAACTCAGGTGCTCGTTGGTCTAGGTGTTGGGCGAGCCCAGCGTGATGAGCTTGGTTTTCCCGATGCATTGAGAGCGGGGCATTGCGGCGTGGCCTCTTTCGGCATCGTGACTCATGAGACTTCGGGCCTTTGGGGTGTCACGGCGGTAACTCGTGTCCCATATTTATCCCCGAACAGGTGCTCATTGGTCTAGTTGTTGGGCCGAGTCTCAGTGATGTGCTTGGTTTTTCCCAGGAGCATCGAGACCCGATTTTGGGAGGCATCGCGGCGTGGCGTATTTCTTCATCGTGACCCATGAGACCGAGACGCTTTGGGGTGTCCACTGAAGGTATAACTTCGTGTCACTTATTCATCCCAGAACATCGGTGCTCATTGGTCTAGGTGTTGGATGAGTCCCAGCGATGAGCTTGGGTTGTTCCTGTGAGGCCCAGGCGTGTGGAGGGTGCCATGGGGCTTGCCCCGTGCATGCCCAAGCCTTCCAAGGCTGGAGTCACATCATTTTCATGGCAAATGTGGGTGTTTGGGGGTATCCAACTTGTAGCTGCGTTCCCAATTTTTGAGAATTTTGGTAATTCTCCTTTTTGGCATGTTTTCAAAATTTTCTATAAAATTGATGCCATGTTAGAATGGAAAACCACTTGGTGGGAAGCTTATATATATTATTCTAAGCTTGCCAAAAAAGATTAAGTCGAAAATCCAACTCTAAGTGTGATTTTTCATTTTTCGGTTTTTGCGGTTTTGGCCACTAAAAAATTATTATTAAATTCATGACTTGGAAAAAAATTCTCATATTTGGTGGCTGAGAAGATCTCATTTTTCTAAGCATGACTGCAAAAAATTGCATCAAAATTCGTTCTCTAGGTCCATTTTCGGCCTTATGTCTCCTCGGCAAAAAATGCACTCTTTGGTGGAAAATTGGTTTTTGCATATTTGGCTACTATAGGGGGCAGCACCACCTGCGCCCAGGCCCCGGGCGTGTGCGAGGGTGCCATGGGGCTTGCCCCCATGCTCGCCCAAGCCTTCCTAGGCTTGTGTGGCATCATTTTCCATGGCAAATGTGGGTGTTTGGGGATCTATGAATCGAGGAAAAAGCAGATTTCGCATCGCGGCGTGGCATCTTAAGGCATCATGACCCATGAGACCGAGACGCTTTGGGGTGTCACGGCGGTAACTTCGTGTCCCTTATCTATCCCCGAACACGGTGCTCATTGGTCTAGGTGTTGGACATGTGCCAGCGTGATGAGCTTGGTTTTCCCGAAGCATTGAGACCAGGGCATCATTGCGTGGCGTCTTGACATCGTGACCCATGAGACCGAACGCTTTGGGGTGTCCACGGCGGTAACTTCGTGTCCCTTATTTTCCCCGAACACGGTGCTCATTGGTCTAGTTGTTGGGCCGAGTCCCAGCGTGATGAGCTTGGTTTTTCCCAGAGGCAGCGAGACCCGATTTTGGGGGCATCGCGGAGTGGCATCATTCGGCATCGTGACCCGTGAGGGCCAAGACGCTGGGGTGTCCCTAACGGTAACTTCGTGTCCCTTGTTCATCCCCGAACATCGGTGCTCATTGGTCTAGTTGTTGGATGAGCCACAGCGCGATGTGCTTGGGTTATTCCTCACCATGCCCCCGCAGGCGTGTGCGAAGTGCGATGGGGCTTGCCCGTGCTCGTCTAAGCCTTCTTAGGCTCCTGTGGCATCATTTTCCATGGCAAATGTGGGTGTTTGAGGATCTATGAATCGAGGAAAAACCGAATTCCGCATTGCGGTGTGGCATCTTAAGGCATCATGACCCATGAGACCGAGTCTTGGGGTGTCACGGCCAGTAACTTCGTGTCCACTTATCTATCCCCGAACTCCGGTGCTCGTTGGTCTAGGTGTTGGGCGAGCCCAGCGTGATGAGCTTGGTTTTCCCGATGCATTGAAGCGGGGCATTGCGGCGTGGCCTCTTTCGGCATCGTGACTCATGAGACTCGGGCCTTTGGGGTGTCACGGCGGTAACTCGTGTCCCATATTTATCCCCGAACAGGTGCTCATTGGTCTAGTTGTTGGGCCGAGTCTCAGTGATGTGCTTGGTTTTTCCCAGAGGCATCGAGACCCGATTTTGGGAGGCATCGCGGCGTGGCGTATTTCTTCATCGTGACCCATGAGACCGAGACGCTGGGGTGTCCCTGAAGGTATAACTTCGTGTCCACTTATTCATCCCGAACATCGGTGCTCATTGGTCTAGGTGTTGGATGAGTCCCAGCGCGATGAGCTTGGGTTGTTCCTGTCTTGAGGCCCAGGCGTGTGGAGGGGTGCCATGGGGCTTGCCCCCCGTGCATGCCCAAGCCTTCCAAGGCTGGAGTCACATCATTTGGCAAATGTGGGTGTTTCAGGGGGTATCCAACTTGTAGCTGCACGTTCCCAATTTTTTGAGAATTTTCGGTAATTCTCCTTTTTGGCATGTTTTTCAAAATTTTCTATAAAATTGATGCCATGTTAGAATGGAAAACCACTTGGTGGGAAGCTTATATATATTATTCTAAGCTTGCCAAAAAGATTAAGTCGAAAATCCAACTCTAAGTGTGATTTTTCATTTTTCGGTTTTTGCGGTTTTGGCCACTAAAAATTATTATTAAATTCATGACTTGGAAAAAAATTCTCATATTTGGTGGCTGAGAAGATCTCATTTTTCTAAGCATGACTGCAAAAAATTGCATCAAAATTCGTTCTCTAGGTCCATTTTTCGGCCTTATGTCTCCTCGGCAAAAAATGCACTCTTTGGTGGAAAATTGGTTTTTGCATATTTGGCTACTATAGAGGCAGCACCACCGCCCAGGCCAGGCGTGTGCGAAGTGCCATGGGGCTTGCCCCCATGCTCGCCAAGCCTTCCTAGGCTTGTGTGGCATCATTTTCCATGGCAAATGTGGGTGTTTGGGGATCTATGAATCGAGGAAAAAGCAGAATTTCGCATCGCGGCGTGGCATCTTAAGGCATCATGACCCATGAGACCGAGACGCTTTGGGGTGTCACGGCGGTAACTTCGTGTCCCTTATCTATCCCCAGAACACGGTGCTCATTGGTCTAGGTGTTGGACATGTGCCAGCGTGATGAGCTTGGTTTTCCCGAAGCATTGAGACCAGGGCATCATTGCGTGGCGTCTTAGAGCATCGTGACCCATGAGACCGAACGCTTTGGGGTGTCACGGCGGTAACTTCGTGTCCCTTATTTTCCCCAGAACACGGTGCTCATTGGTCTAGTTGTTGGGCCGAGTCCCAGCGTGATGAGCTTGGTTTTTCCCAGAAGCCTTTGAGACCCGATTTTTGGGGGCATCGGCGGAGTGGCATCATTCGGCATCGTGACCCGTGAGGGCCAAGACGCTGGGGTGTCCCTAACGGTAACTTCGTGTCCCTTGTTCATCCCGAACATCGGTGCTCATTGGTCTAGTTGTTGGATGAGCCACAGCGATGTGCTTGGGTTATTCCCTCACCATGCCCCGCAGGCGTGTGCGAAGTGCGATGGGGCTTGCCCGTGCTCGTCTAAGCCTTCTTAGGCTCCTGTGGCATCATTTTCCATGGCAAATGTGGGTGTTTGAGGATCTATGAATCGAGGAAAAACCGAATTCCGCATTGCGGTGTGGCATCTTAAGGCATCATGACCCATGAGACCGAGAGTCTTTGGGGTGTCACGGCCAGTAACTCGTGTCCACTTATCTATCCCCAGAACTCAGGTGCTCGTTGGTCTAGGTGTTGGGCGAGCCCAGCGTGATGAGCTTGGTTTTCCCGATGCATTGAGAGCGGGGCATTGCGGCGTGGCCTCTTTCGGCATCGTGACTCATGAGACTTCGAACGCTTTGGGGTGTCCACGGCGGTACCTCGTGTCCCATCTTTATCCCCAGAACACAGGTGCTCATTGGTCTAGTTGTTGGGCCGAGTCTCACCGTGATGTGCTTGGTTTTCCCGAGGCATCGAGACCCGATTTTGGGAGGCATCGCGGCGTGGCGTATTTCTTCATCGTGACCCATGAGACCGAGACGCTGGGGTGTCCCTGAAGGTAACTTCGTGTCACTTATTCATCCCCGAACATCGGTGCTCATTGGTCTAGGTGTTGGATGAGTCCCAGCGCGATGAGCTTGGGTTGTTCCTGCCTTGAGGCCCCGAGGCGTGTGGAGGGTGCCATGGGGCTTGCCCCGTGCATGCCCAAGCCTTCCAAGGCTGGAGTCACATCATTTTCATGGCAAATGTGGGTGTTTCAGGGTATCCAACTTGTAGCTGCGTTCCCAATTTTTGAGAATTTTCGGTAATTCTCCTTTTTGGCATGTTTTCAAAATTTTCTATAAAATTGATGCCATGTTAGAATGGAAAACCACTTGGTGGGAAGCTTATATATATTATTCTAAGCTTGCCAAAAAGATTAAGTCGAAAATCCAACTCTAAGTGTGATTTTTCATTTTTCGGTTTTTGCGGTTTTGGCCACTAAAAATTATTATTAAATTCATGACTTGGAAAAAATTCTCATATTTGGTGGCTGAGAAGATCTCATTTTCTAAGCATGACTGCAAAAATTGCATCAAAATTCGTTCTCTAGGTCCATTTTTCGGCCTTATGTCTCCTCGGCAAAATGCACTCTTTGGTGGAAAATTGGTTTTTGCATATTTGGCTACTATAGAGGCAGCACCACCGCCCAGGCCGGGGCGTGTGCGAGGGTGCCATGGGGCTTGCCCCCATGCTCGCCGAAGCCTTCCTAGGGTTGTGTGGCATCATTTTGGATGGCAAATGTGGGTGTTTGGGGGATGTATGAATCGAGGAAAAAAGGGAATTTCGCATGGGGGGGTGGCATCTTAAGGCATCATGACCCATGAGACCGAGACGCTTTGGGGTGTCACGGCGGTAACTTCGTGTCCCTTATCTATCCCCGAACAGGTGCTCATTGGTCTAGGTGTTGGACATGTGCCAGCGTGATGAGCTTGGTTTTCCGAAGCATTGAGACCAGGGCATCGGCTGCGTGGCGTCTTGACATCGTGACCCATGAGACCGAACCTTTGGGGTGTCACGGCGGTAACTTCGTGTCCCTTATTTTCCCAGAACACGGTGCTCATTGGTCTAGTTGTTGGGCCGAGTCCCAGCGTGATGAGCTTGGTTTTCCCAGAACCTTTGAGACCCGATTTTGGGGGCATCGCGGAGTGGCATCATTCGGCATCGTGACCCGTGAGGGCCAAGACGCTGGGGTGTCCCTAACGGTAACTTCGTGTCCCTTATTCATCCCGAACCCGGTGCTCATTGGTCTATTTGTTGGATGAGTCCCAACGCGATGAGCTTGAGTTATTCCCTCCTCAGGCCCCACGGGGCGTGTGCGAAGTGCGATGGGAGCTTGCCCCGTACTCGCCCAACTCTTGCTAGGCTTGTGTTGCATCATTTTCCATGGCAAATGTGGGTGTTTCGGGGATCTATGAATCGAGGAAAAAACCGAATTCCGCATCGCGGCGTGGCATCTTAAGGCATCATGACCAATGAGACCGAGACGCTGGGGTGTCACGGCGGTAACTTCGTGTCCACTTATCTATCCCGAGGAACAGGTGCTCGTTGGTCTAGGTGTTGGGCGAGCCCAGCGTGATGAGCTTGGTTTTCCCGATGCATTGAGAGCGGGGCATTGCGGCGTGGCGTCTTTCGGCATCGTGACTCATGAGACTTCGGGCACGCTTTGGGGTGTCACGGCGGTAACTCGTGTCCCATATTTAGCCCCGAACAGGTGCTCATTGGTCTAGTTGTTGGGCGAGTCTCACCATGATGTGCTTGGTTTTTTCCCAGGAGCATCGAGACCCGATTTTGGGAGGCATCGCGGCGTGGCGTATTTCTTCATCGTGACCCATGAGACCGGGCCTGGGGTGTCCCTGAAGGTAACTTCGTGTCCACTTATTCATCCCAGAACATCGGTGCTCATTGGTCTAGGTGTTGGATGATTCCCAGCGATGAGCTTGGGTTGTTCCTGCCACCAGGCCCCAGGCGTGTGGAGGGTGCCATGGGGCTTGCCCCATGCAAGCCCAACCTTCCTAGGCTTGAGTCGCATCATTTTCATGGCAAAGGTGGGTGCTCAGGGATCTATGATTTGAGGAAAAAACCAAATTTCGCATCGCGGCAGCAACTTTCGGCATCATGACCCATGAGACCGGGCTGGGGTGTCCACGGCGGTAACTCGTGTCCACTTATTTATCCCAGGAACTCTGTTGTTCGTTGGTCTAGGTGTTGGGCGAGTGCCAGCGTGATGAGCTTGGTTTTCCACGATGCATTGAGGCAGAGGCATTGCGGCGTGGTGTTTTTGCATCGTGACCCATGAGACCGAGACGCTGGGGTGTCACGGCGATTACTCGTGTCGCTTTATTCATCCCCGAACATCGGTGCTCATTGGTCTAGGTGTTGGGCCGAGCCCAGCCAGCGGTGAGCTTGGGTTATTCCTATCGATGTCCCATTTTCCTAGGCAAGCGTGGGTGTTTTGAACTCTTATGATTTGAGAAAAAGGCCGAATTTTGTGCACAGTGCCCGAACAGGTTTTCACCGAGTGTTATGTTACTGCGTGTGATTGGTACTTGTCATGCTTATTTGTGCGAGATAAAGTATTTGTCGGATATTTGCATATCCTCTCTTGCCTTTGGTGTGCGGGTTGTTGCTTGTCTGGCGGCATTTAGTCTAGCAAGCAGCGTGGGCGTGTGAGTGGTATTCGGGATGTTTGTCTTTGGTGGCTCCATGCTTGTGCATCGAGCAGTCTGCATGCAACCCTCTCAAAAATTCACCTAATTAGTTGTGCCTTTGGTGTCTAATTCTAGTTCTGTGTTGCCTACCTATTAAAAGGTACCGTGTGGCTTGTTGGAATTTTCCCGTCCGTCCTCTTTGGTTGGAGTCGTGGGGGCTTTGGAAGTATTATGTGTGCGCCAATTTAGTTATGCTCCACGGTGACTATTTTGGTGTGCATGTACTTCTTGTTTTCTTGGATGCGGTGCATGAGGTGAGCGTGGGTTGTTTTCCCATTGTGCCCCTTAAGTTTTCGGTTGACTTAAAATGATGCCTGCCTTTTTGCATGTTTTGTGTTCCATTAGTGGGCGCAAAGCTTGCATGATGTCTGAAGTCATTAATGGATGCTACCTGGTTGATCCTGCCCGGTAGTCATATGCTTGTCTCGAAGATTAAGCCATGCATGTGTAAGTATGAACTAATTGGCTGTGAAGCTGCGAATGGCTCATTAAATCGATTATAGTTTGTTTGATGGTATCTCTTACTCGGATAACGTAGTAATTCTAGAGCTAATCGTGCAACAAACCCGACTTACGGAAGGGATGCATTTATTAGATAAAGGTCGGCCGAGGCTCTGCTGTTGCTTTGATGATTCATGATAACTGCGTCGGATCGCCACGGCCCTTGTCTTTGGCGGCGCATCATTCAAATTTACGCCTATCGACTTTCGATGGTAGGATAGTGGCCTACCATGGTGGTGACGGGTGACGGAGAATTAGGGTTCGATTAGGAGAGGAGCACGGCGGCTACCACATCCAAGGAAAGCGTGACGCGCAAATTACCTAATCCTAATACAGGGAGGTAGTGACAATAAATAACAATCTGGGCTCATTAGTGCAGTAATTGGAATAGTACAATCTAAATCCCTTGCGAGGATCCATTGGAGGGCAAAGTGCGGTGCGGCGGTAGCGGTAATTCCGGCTCAATAGCGTATATTTAAGTTGTTGCGATTAAAAAGCTCGTAGTTGGACCTTGGGTTGGGTCGATCGGTCGCCTACGGTGTGCCGGTCGGCTCGTCCCTGCGGCGATGCGCTCCTGGCCTTAGCGGCGGGTCGTGCCTCGTATTTGTTACTTGAAGAAATTAGAGTGCTCAAAGCAAGCCTACGCTCTGGATACATTAGCATGGGATAACACCACGGGATTACGATCCTATTGTGTTGGCCGCCGGGATCGGAGTAATGATTAACGAGGGACGGTCGGGGGCATTCGTATTTCATAGTCGGTGAAATTCTTGGATTTATGAAAGGCGAACAAGCTGCGAAAGCATTTGCCAAGGATGTTTTCATTAATCAAGAGCGAAAGTTGGGGGCTCGAAGGCGATCGGATACCGTCTAGTCTCGACCATAAGCGATGCCGAGCCAGGATCGGCGGATGTTGCTTTTAGGACTCGGCGGCACCTTATGAGAAATCAAAGTCTTTGGGTTCAGGGAGTATGGTCAAAGGCTGAAACTTAAAGGAATTGGCGGAAGGGCACCACCAGGAGTGGAGCACTGCGGCTTAATTTGACTCGACAGGAAACTTACCAGGTCGGACATAGTAAGGATTGTGGTGAGAGCTCTTTCTTGATTCTATGGGTGGTGGTGCATGGCCGTTCTTAGTTGGTGGAAGCGATTTGTGCAGTTAATTAGTTAGCGAGCGAGACCTCGGCTGCTAAATAGCTATGTGGAGGTAACCCTCCACGGCCGGCTTCTTAGAGGGACTATGGCGCTTAGGCCCACGGAAGTTTGAGGCAATAGCAGTGCAGTGATGCCTTAGATGTTACGGGCGCCGCAGCGCGCTACTGCGATGTATTCAGCGAGTCTATAGCCTTGGCCAAGCGGGCCGGGTAATCTTTGAAATTTCATCGTGATGGGGATAGATCATTGCAATTGTTGGTCTTCAGCGAGGAATTCCTAGTAGCGCGAGTCATCGGCTCGCGTTGACTACGTCCACGCCGCTTTGTACACACCGCCCGTCGCTCCTGCAGATTGAATGGTCAGGTGAAGTGTTCGGATTGCGGCGGCGTGGGCGGTTCATTTACTGCGGCGTTGTGAGAAGTCACGAACCTTATCATTTAGAGGAAGGAGAAGTCGTAACAAGGTTTCCGTAGGTGAACTGCGGAAGGATCATTGTCGATGCCTTACATGCGGGCCAGGCACTGTGAATCTGTTTGAACACGTAGGGTTGGCTTGAGGTGTTCCACGCCTCGACCTACCTTGAGGTAGGAGGGGCCACCGGTGCGTTCCCTGCTGCCTAAACACAAACCCCGGCTGAATCGCCAGGAACTAAATTTCGTTCAGCGCACCCCGTTGGCGGAGGCGGTTCTCCTGCGGGTGGTGTTTTGAAGCATGACACATAATGACTCGACAGCGGATATCTAGGCTCTTGCATCGATGAAGAGCGTGGCGAAATCACGATACTTGGTGTGAATTGCGAATCCGTGAACCATCGAGTCTTTGAGCATAAGTTGCGCCCAAAGCCATTAGGTTGAGGAACGCGTCTGCTGGGCGTCACATATCGTTGCCGATGCCAATTTCCTCTTAGATAGGAGGTATGTTGTGCGGGGTGAATGATGGCTTCCGTGAGCCTTTGTTGCCTCATGGTTGGTTGGAAATTGAGTCCTTGGTAGGGTGTGCCATGATAGATGGTGGTTGAGTGATGCGAGACCATATCATGTGAGACTCTACCAAACTTGGCCTCTGTGACCCACGTGCGTCTTTGAGCGCTCATGGCGAGACCTCGGTCGGCGGGGCTACCGTGAGTTTAAGCATATCAATAAAGCGGAGGAAAAGAAACTAACAAAGGATTCCGCCTTAGTAGCGACGAGCAGGAAGAGCCCACCATGAGAATCGGTCGCCACTGGCGTTGAATTGTAGTCTGGAGGCGTCCTCGGCGGGCCAGACCAAGTCCCTGGAAGGCGTCGGAGAAGGTGAGAGCCCGTTGTGCGGACCGGACCTGTCGCACCACAGTATTTGTCGGTAGTCGGGTTGTTTGGGAATGCAGCCCCAATCAGGCGGTAAATTCCGTCGAGGCTAAATCTTGGCGAGAGGCAGATGGCGAACAAGTCTGCGCGAGGAAAGATGAAAAGGACTTTGAAAAGAAGTCAAAAGTGCTTGAAATTGTCGGGAGGGAAGCGAATGGGGCGGCGATTTGTCTCGGTCGGATGTGGAGCGGTTAGTCTTGCGGTCTGCGATCGACTTCGAGACATTGGCGATCGCGGATTGTGGTGGTGGCCCGAGCCGGGCTGTTGAAATGCTCGTGGAGCGTCATCACCACGATTGTGGATGGCGACCTTGGCTGCCGGCGTGCTTTGTCACTTGCGTGCTCTGGCGTCGGCTGTGGGCTCCCGTTCGGCCGATCTTGAAACCACGGACCAAAGTCGACATGTGTGCGAGTCAGCGGGCGAGTAAACCGTAAGCGCAAGGAAGCTAATTGGCGGGATCCTGGTGGGTTGCACCGCCGGCCACGATCTTTTGTGAAGGGTTCGGTGAAACATACTGTCGGGACGAAAGATGGTGAACTATGCCTGGCGGGGCGAAGCGAGAGAAACTCTGGTGGAGGCGCGGCGATCTTGACGATGCAAATCGTTAAATGCGACTTGGGTATAGAGGCGAAAGACTAATCGAGCGTCTAGTAGCTGGTTCCCTCGAAGTTTCCCTCGGGATAGTTTGGGCAGAGGCGAGTTCTGTCGGGTAAAGCCAATGATTAGAGGCATCGGGGCGCAGCGCCCTCGACCTATTCTCAAACTTTAAATAGGTAGGGCGGTGTGGCTGCTCTGTTGAGCCATGCCAAGGAATCGAGAGCTCCAGTGGGCCATTTTTGGTAAGCGAGCTGGCGATGCGGGATGAGCCGGAGCCGGGTTCTGATTGCCCATTTGTGCGCTAACCTAGACCCACAAAGGGTGTTGGTCGATTAAGGCAGCCGGGGCGGTGGTCATGGAAGTCGAAATCCGCTAAGGAGTGTGTAACAACTCACTGCCGAATCAACTAGCCGAAAATGGATGGCGCTAAAGCGCGCGACCTATACCCGGCCGTCGGGGCAAGAGCCAGGCCACGATGAGTAGGAGAAGCGCGGCGGTCATTTGCAAAACCGAGCGCGAGCACAGGCGGGCGATCGTCGGTGCAGATCTTGGTGGTAGTAGCAAATATTCAAATGAGAACTTTGAAGGCGAAGAGGAAAGGTTCCATGTGAGCGGCACTTGCACATGGGTTAGTCGATCCTAAGGGGCGGGGAAGCCGTCGATAAGCGCTATAAGCGCGTGCAAAGGAATCGGGTTAAAATTCACTGAGCCAGGGATGTGGTGGTGGCGGCAGCGTTAGAGTCGGAGGCGTTGGCGGGGGCCAGGAAAGAGTTATCTTTTACGTTTAACGGCTGCCCACCACAGAAGCGGCTCGGTAGGAGGTAGAGTCGGCCGGTGGAAGAGCACCTGCGTCGCGTGGTGTCCGGTGCGCCCTGGCGACCCTTGAAAATCCGGAGGGCCGAGTGCGCTTCCATGCCGGTCGTACTCATAACGCATCAGGTCTCCAAGGTGAAGCGACCTGCGGTCGATGGAACAATGTAGGCAAGGAAGTCGGCAAAATGGATCCGTAACCTCGGGAAAAGGATTGGCTCACGAGGGTGGGCACGGGGTCGATCCGAACCGTCATTGTTGGTGGGTAGCGAAATTTGCTCCGTGGCGAGCGAATCGCCAGCGTGCTTGTCGGGGAGCGGATTGAGAGCAGGCCCGCCGGGGCCTCTTCCCGGGCATCGAGCGATCGGCTTCAGGCCCGAAAGTGCGGACAAGGGAATCCATTGTTTAATTAAAACAAAGCATTGCGATGGTCCCTGCGGATGTTGGCGCAATGTGATTTACGCCCGGTGCTCACGAATGTCAAAGTGAAGAAATTCAACCAGCGCGGGTAAGCGGCGGGAGTAACTATGACTCTCTTAAGGTAGCCAAATGCCTGCGTCATCTAATTAGTGGCGCATGAATGGATTAACGAGATTCCCATGTCACATCTCTTATCGGCGAAACCACGGCCAAGGGAGCGGGCTTGGCGGAATCGTGAGGAAGAAGACCTGTTGAGCTTGACTCTGGTCAGGCTTTGTGAAATGACTTGAGAGGTGTAGGATAAGTGGGGCTGGAAGCGGCTAGTGAAATACCACTACTTTTAACGTTATTTTACTTATTAGTGAATCGGGCGAAGCGCTGCCTCTTTTTGGATCAAAGGCTGGCCTCGGTCGGTCGATCCGAGGCGGAAGACATTGTCGGTGGGGAGTTTGGTGAGGCGGCACATCTGTTAAAGATAACGCAGGTGTCTAAGATGAGCTCAGCGAGCAATCTCGTGTGGAACAAAGGGTAAAAGCTTCGTTTGATTATTCGATTTCGATGCAGTCTGACGAGTAGCGTGGCTGCTCGATCCTTTAGTCGCCGAATTTGAAGCTAGAGGTGTCGGAAAAAGTTACCCACGGGGATAAGCGGCTTGTGGCGACCAGCGTTCATAAGCGGCGTTGCTTTTGATCGCCGATGTCGGCTCTTCCTATCATTGTGAAGCGAAATTCACCAAGTGTTGGATTGTTCACCCACGATAGGGAGCGTGGTGGGTTTAGGCGAGTCGTGAGGCAGGTTAGTTTTACCCTGCGATGGCGATTGTCGCGATAGTAATTCAACCTGAATGCGAGAGGCGGATTGATTCGCCTGATTGGTCATCGGCGCTTGGTTGAAAAGCGATGGCGTGAAGCTACCGTGCGTTGGATTATGGTGAGCAGCCTCTAAGTCGAGAATCCGGGCTAGGCGCGATCGTCTTCGCCCGTCGTTAAACTTGCCGACCAGCGATGGGGGCCTTGGCCCCCAGGAACGCGTCGTTGGTGAACCTCGCAAAGGCGGATGAGCCTTGCGAGGCACCTGGCGCTATTCCCATCGGCGGGTAGAATCGCTGCCAGGCGACTTAAATACGCGGCGGGTATTGTAAGTGGCGAGTGGCCTTCTTTGCCCACGATCCGCGAGATTCAGCCCTTGTAAAGCCGATTCGTCCCCCAACCAAACAAGAAATACAAAGCACACGAATCTGGCTCTGCAGAAATCATAGGGTTGACATTTGTTTGAAAAGGTGGGAACCTTATCGCTCCGCGGCGTCCACGACCTATTGTGGGTGGGGTTACATCCCCGTACCCAGCAGTGAGCATTGGCGATGCGCTGTAAGGGCTCCGTACTCGATGGGAGTGCGCCTTGAGGTTGGGGTGAGCAAGTCATGGAAGCGGCGGCTTGATAGCCTGGCGGCATTCCCGACACGCCAAGTGGGATGCGCTTCCGAGCTTCTATGCGTGTGTCTCGTGGAACAATGTTGTACTTAAGGTGATGCGGCGTGCCTTGGATATATAGTCGTATAAAATCTTGGACCAGCGGTAAAGGGCGAGCCATGGGGAGCGTTGCGGCGTGCGGCACTCGGGGCGTTGCAAAGTGAAGAGGCGGGGTGCGGTGATGCCCATTTGCGGCTTTGTGCGATGTCGGCCGTGCAGGCGGTGCGTGCACACCTCGATCTGCGGTGGGGTCTCGGCGAACGCGTTATGCGTGGCTACATGAGCATTGGGGTGAAGTGCTCCCCGACATGTCTCTAACATTTATACATAGGGTTCTGAATCCACTTTCCCAGAGGCAGAGACCGATTTTGGGAGGCATCGCGGCGTGGCGTCTTTTTGCATCGTGACCCATGAGACCGAACGCTTTGGGGTGTCCACGGCGGTAACTTCGTGTCCACTTATTCATCCCCGAACAGGTGCTCATCGGTCTAGTTGTTGGGCGAGTCCCAGCGTGATGAGCATGGTTTTTCCGAGACCACGATTTTGGGAGGCATCGCGGTGGCGTCTTTCTGCATCGTTACCCATGAGACCGAACGCTGGGGTGTCACGGCGGTAACTCGTGTCCCTTATGCATCCCGGAAAACCGGTGCTCAGGTCTAGTTGTTGGGCGAGTCCCAGCGTGATGAGCTTGGTTTTCCCAGAACAGAGACCACGATTTTGGGAGGCATCGCGGCCGCGGCGTCTTTACGCATCGTGACCCATGAGACCGAACGCGGGGTGTCCACGGCGGTAACTTCGTGTCCCTTATGCATCCCGAACAGGTGCTCATCGGTCTAGTTGTTGGATGAGTCCCGGTAGCGAGTGTTGCATGAGTCCCAGCCAGCGATGAGCTTGGGCATTTCCTGCCCGAGCCCCAGGCGTGTGGAGGGGTGCCATGGGGCTTGCCCCCCATGCATGCCCAAGCCCTCCCAGGCTTGAGGCACATCATTTTCATGGCAAGCGTGGGTGTTAGTGGAATATCCAACTTGTAGCTACGTTCCCAATTTTGGAGAATTTCGGTAATTCGCCTTTTTGGCATTTTCTTCAAAATTTTCTATAAAATTGGTGCCATATTAGAATGGAAAACCGCTTGGTGGAAAGCTTATATATATTATTCTAAGCTTGCCAAAAAAAATTGGGGTCGAAAATCCAACTCTAAGTGTGATTTTTCATTTTTTCGGTGTTTTTCCGGTTTTGGCCACTAAAAAATTATTATTAAATTCATGACTTGGAAAAAAATTCTCATTTTTGGTGGCTGAGAAGATCTCATTTTTCTAAGCATGACTGCAAAAAATTGCATCAAAATTCGTCCTCTAGGTCCGTTTTTTGGCCTTATGTCTCCTCGGCAAAAAATGCACTTTTTGGTGGATAATTGGTTTTTGCATATTTGGCTACTATAGGGGGCAACACCCTGCCTGCCCAGGCCCCCCCAGGGCGTGTGCAGGGGTGCCATGGGGGTTGCCCCCCATGCTCACCCAAGCCTTCCTAGGCTTGTGTGGCATCATTTTCCATGGCAAATGTGGGTGTTTCGGGAATCAATGAATCGAGGAAAAAACCGAATTCCGCATCGCGGCGTGGCATCTTTCGGCATCATGACCCATGAGCCCCGTGCCCTGGGGTGTCCCTGACGGTAACTCGTGTCCCTTATCTATCCCCAGAACACCGGTGCTCCGGGTCCCTTATTTATCCCCAGGGCGTGGGCAAGGGCTGGGGCACGAGAATGGGCGCCGTGCCCCATCGTTTGGATTTGGCTCACTCACTCTCTCTCTCTCTCTATATATATATATATATATATATATACAAGAAGAAGAAGGAGAAGGAGAAAGGAGAAAGGAGAATTCAAAAGGGGGAAATGTTCCCGGCAAAAGCGGCGCGGTGCGCTTGCCACATACTAGACACATTTGTGTTTGCATCGTGACCCATGAGACCCGGGCACTGGGGTGTCCCTGACGGTAACTCGTGTCCCTTATTCATCCCCAGAACACCGGTGCTCATTGGTCTAGTTGTTGGATGAGTCCCAACGTGATGAGCTTGGTTTTTTCCCCGAGGCACTGAGACCCGATTTTGGGGGGCATCGCGGAGTGGCATCATTCGGCATCGTGACCCATGAGGACCGGGCACTGGGGTGTCCCTAACGGTAACTCGTGTCCCTTGTTCATCCCCAGAACATCGGTGCTCATTGGTCTAGTTGTTAGATGAGCCACAACGCGTGGCCTCTTTCGGCATCGTGACTCATGAGACTCGGGCACTGGGGTGTCCCTGACGGTAACTCGTGTCCCATATTTATCCCCAGAACACCGGTGCTCATTGGTCTAGTTGTTGGACGAGTCTCACCGTGATGTGCTTGGTTTTTTCCCCGAGGCATCGAGACCCGATTTTGGGAGGCATCGCGGCGTGGCGTATTTCTTCATCGTGACCCATGAGACCAAGACGCTTTGGGGTGTCCACTGAAGGTATAACTTCGTGTCACTTATTCATCCCCGGAACATCGGTGCTCATTGGTCTAGGTGTTGGATGAGTCCCAGCGATGAGCTTGGGTTGTTCCTGTGCGAGGCCCAGGCGTGTGGAGGGGTGCCATGGGGCTTGCCCCCCGTGCTTGCCCAAGCCTTCCAAGGCTGGAGTCACATCATTTTCATGGCAAATGTGGGTGTTTGGGGTATCAACTTGTACTGCGTTCCCAATTTTTGAGAATTTTCGGTAATTCTCCTTTTTGGCATGTTTTTCAAAATTTTCTATAAAATTGATGCCATGTTAGAATGGGAAAGCACTTGGTGGCAAGCTTATATATATTATTCTAAGCTTGCCAAAAAAGATTAAGTCGAAAATCCAACTCTAAGTGTGATTTTCATTTTTTGGTTTTTGCGGTTTTGGCCACTAAAAATTATTATTAAATTCATGACTTGGAAAAAATTCTCATATTTGGTGGCTGAGAAGATCTCATTTTCTAAGCATGACTGCAAAAAATTGCATCAAAATTCGTTCTCTAGGTCCATTTTTCGGCCTTATGTCTCCTCGGCAAAAAATGCACTCTTTGGTGGAAAATTGGTTTTTGCATATTTGGCTACTATAGGGGACAGCACCCCCGCCGCCCAGGCCCCAGGCGTGTGCGAGGGTGCCATGGGGCTTGCCCCCATGCTCGCCAAGCCTTCCTAGGCTTGTGTGGCATCATTTTCCATGGCAAATGTGGGTGTTTGGGGATCTATGAATCGAGGAAAAAGCAGATTTCGCATCGCGGCGTGGCATCTTAAGGCATCATGACCCATGAGACCGAGACGCTTTGGGGTGTCACGGCGGTAACTTCGTGTCCCTTATCTATCCCCAGAACAGGTGCTCATTGGTCTAGGTGTTGGACATG
This sequence comes from Calophaca sinica, assembly GCA_037113605.1. Classification (NCBI taxonomy): domain Eukaryota; kingdom Viridiplantae; phylum Streptophyta; class Magnoliopsida; order Fabales; family Fabaceae; genus Calophaca; species Calophaca sinica. The sequence continues at coordinate 29,903 of JBAFXK010000078.1, forward strand.
TGCCAGCGTGATGAGCTTGGTTTTTCCCGAAGCATTGAGACCAGGGCATCATTGCGTGGCGTCTTGACATCGTGACCCATGAGACCGAGACGCTGGGGTGTCACGGCGGTAACTTCGTGTCCCTTATTTTCCCAGAACACGGTGCTCATTGGTCTAGTTGTTGGGCCGAGTCCCAGCGTGATGAGCTTGGTTTTTCCCAGAACCTTTGAGACCCGATTTTGGGGGCATCGCGGAGTGGCATCATTCGGCATCGTGACCCGTGAGGGCCAAGACGCTGGGGTGTCCCTAACGGTAACTTCGTGTCCCTTGTTCATCCCAGAACATCGGTGCTCATTGGTCTAGTTGTTGGATGAGCCACAGCGATGTGCTTGGGTTATTCCTCACCGTACCCCGCAGGCGTGTGCGAAGTGCGATGGGGCTTGCCCGTGCTCGTCTAAGCCTTCTTAGGCTCTGTGGCATCATTTTCCATGGCAAATGTGGGTGTTTGGGGATCTATGAATCGAGGAAAAAACCGAATTCCGCATTGCGGTGTGGCATCTTAAGGCATCATGACCCAAGAGACCGAGAGTCTTGGGGTGTCACGGCCAGTAACTCGTGTCCACTTATCTATCCCCGAACTCAGGTGCTCGTTGGTCTAGGTGTTGGGCGAGCCCAGCGTGATGAGCTTGGTTTTCCCGATGCATTGAGAGCGGGGCATTGCGGCGTGGCCTCTTTCGGCATCGTGACTCATGAGACTCGGGCCTTTGGGGTGTCACGGCGGTAACTCGTGTCCCATATTTATCCCCGAACAGGTGCTCATTGGTCTAGTTGTTGGGCCGAGTCTCAGTGATGTGCTTGGTTTTTTCCCAGAGGCATCGAGACCCGATTTTGGGAGGCATCGCGGCGTGGCGTATTTCTTCATCGTGACCCATGAGACCGAGACGCTGGGGTGTCCACTGAAGGTATAACTTCGTGTCACTTATTCATCCCCAGGAACATCGGTGCTCATTGGTCTAGGTGTTGGATGAGTCCCAGCGCGATGAGCTTGGGTTGTTCCTGTCTGAGGCCCCAGGCGTGTGGAGGGTGCCATGGGGCTTGCCCCGTGCATGCCCAAGCCTTCCAAGGCTGGAGTCACATCATTTTCATGGCAAATGTGGGTGTTTGAGGGTATCAACTTGTAGGCTACGTTCCCAATTTTTGAGAATTTTGGTAATTCTCCTTTTTGGCATGTTTTCAAAATTTTCTATAAAATTGATGCCATGTTAGAATGGAAAACCACTTGGTGGGAAGCTTATATATATTATTCTAAGCTTGCCAAAAAGATTGGGGTCGAAAATCCAACTCTAAGTGTGATTTTCATTTTTCGGTTTTTGCGGTTTTGGCCACTAAAAATTATTATTAAATTCATGACTTGGAAAAAATTCTCATATTTGGTGGCTGAGAAGATCTCATTTTTCTAAGCATGACTGCAAAAAATTGCATCAAAATTCGTTCTCTAGGTCCATTTTTCGGCCTTATGTCTCCTCGGCAAAAAATGCACTCTTTGGTGGAAAATTGGTTTTTGCATATTTGGCTACTATAGGCGGCAGCACCACCCGCCCAGGCCAGGCGTGTGCGAAGTGCCATGGGGCTTGCCCCCCATGCTCGCCCAAGCCTTCCTAGGCTTGTGTGGCCTCATTTTCCATGGCAAATGTGGGTGTTTCGGGGATCTATGAATCGAGGAAAAAACCGAATTTCGCATCGCGGCGTGGCATCTTAAGGCATCATGACCCATGAGACCGAGACGCTTTGGGGTGTCACGGCGGTAACTTCGTGTCCCTTATCTATCCCAGAACACGGTGCTCATTGGTCTAGGTGTTGGACATGTGCCAGCGTGATGAGCTTGGTTTTTCCCGAAGCATTGAGACCAGGGCATCATTGCGTGGCGTCTTGACATCGTGACCCATGAGACCGAACCTTTGGGGTGTCCACGGCGGTAACTTCGTGTCCCTTATTTTCCCCAGAACACGGTGCTCATTGGTCTAGTTGTTGGGCCGAGTCCCAGCGTGATGAGCTTGGTTTTTCCCAGAACGAGACCCGATTTTGGGGGCATCGCGGAGTGGCATCATTCGGCATCGTGACCCGTGAGGGCCAAGACGCTGGGGGTGTCCCTAACGGTAACTTCGTGTCCCTTGTTCATCCCGAACATCGGTGCTCATTGGTCTAGTTGTTGGATGAGCCACAGCGATGTGCTTGGGTTATTCCTCACCATGCCCCGCAGGCGTGTGCGAAGTGCGATGGGGCTTGCCCGTGCTCGTCTAAGCCTTCTTAGGCTCTGTGGCATCATTTTCCATGGCAAATGTGGGTGTTTGAGGATCTATGAATCGAGGAAAAAACCGAATTCCGCATTGCGGTGTGGCATCTTAAGGCATCATGACCCATGAGACCGAGTCTTGGGGTGTCACGGCCAGTAACTCGTGTCCACTTATCTATCCCAGGAACTCAGGTGCTCGTTGGTCTAGGTGTTGGGCGAGCCCAGCGTGATGAGCTTGGTTTTTCCCGATGCATTGAGAGCGGGGCATTGCGGCGTGGCCTCTTTCGGCATCGTGACTCATGAGACTTCGAACCTTTGGGGTGTCCACGGCGGTAACTCGTGTCCCATATTTATCCCCGAACAGGTGCTCATTGGTCTAGTTGTTGGGCCGAGTCTCAGTGATGTGCTTGGTTTTTCCCAGGGCATCGAGACCGATTTTGGGAGGCATCGCGGCGTGGCGTATTTCTTCATCGTGACCCATGAGACCGAGACCTTTGGGGTGTCCCTGAAGGTATAACTTCGTGTCCACTTATTCATCCCCGAACATCGGTGCTCATTGGTCTAGGTGTTGGATGAGTCCCAGCGATGAGCTTGGGTTGTTCCTGTCTGAGGCCCCAGGCGTGTGGAGGGTGCCATGGGGCTTGCCCCGTGCATGCCCAAGCCTTCCAAGGCTGGAGTCACATCATTTTCATGGCAAATGTGGGTGTTTCAGGTATCAACTTGTAGCTGCGTTCCCAATTTTTTGAGAATTTTCGGTAATTCTCCTTTTTGGCATGTTTTTCAAAATTTTCTATAAAATTGATGCCATGTTAGAATGGAAAACCACTTGGTGGGAAGCTTATATATATTATTCTAAGCTTGCCAAAAAAGATTGGGGTCGAAAATCCAACTCTAAGTGTGATTTTTCATTTTTTTCGGTTTTTTTTCGGTTTTGGCCACTAAAAAATTATTATTAAATTCATGACTTGTAAAAAAGTTCTCATATTTGGTGGCTGAGAAGCTCTCATTTTTCTAAGCATGACTGCAAAAAATTGCATCAAAATTCGTTCTCTAGGTCCATTTTTCGGCCTTATGTCTCCTCGGCAAAAAATGCACTCTTTGGTGGAAAATTGGTTTTTGCATATTTGGCTACTATAGGGGGCAGCACCACCTTGCCCAGGCCCCGGGCGTGTGCGAAGTGCCGTGGGGCTTGCCCCCCATGCTCGCCCAAGCCTTCCTAGGCTTGTGTGGCATCATTTTCCATGGCAAATGTGGGTGTTTGGGGATCTATGAATCGAGGAAAAAGCAGAATTTCGCATCAGCGTGGCATCTTAAGGCATCATGACCCATGAGACCGAGACGCTTTGGGGTGTCACGGCGGTAACTTCGTGTCCCTTATCTATCCCCGAACACGGTGCTCATTGGTCTAGGTGTTGGACATGTGCCAGCGTGATGAGCTTGGTTTTCCCGAAGCATTGAGACCAGGGCATCATTGCGTGGCGTCTTCGAAGCATCGTGACCCATGAGACCGAACCTTTGGGGTGTCCACGGCGGTAACTTCGTGTCCCTTATTTTCCCCGAACACGGTGCTCATTGGTCTAGTTGTTGGGCCGAGTCCCAGCGTGATGAGCTTGGTTTTTCCCAGAGAACTGAGACCGATTTTGGGGGCATCGCGGAGTGGCATCATTCGGCATCGTGACCCGTGAGGGCCAAGACGCTGGGGTGTCCCTAACGGTAACTTCGTGTCCCTTGTTCATCCCGAACATCGGTGCTCATTGGTCTAGTTGTTGGATGAGCCACAGCGCGATGTGCTTGGGTTATTCCTCACCATGCCCCGCAGGCGTGTGCGAAGTGCGATGGGGCTTGCCCGTGCTCGTCTAAGCCTTCTTAGGCTCCTGTGGCATCATTTTCCATGGCAAATGTGGGTGTTTGAGGATCTATGAATCGAGGAAAAAACCGAATTCCGCATTGCGGTGTGGCATCTTAAGGCATCATGACCCATGAGACCGAGAGTCTTGGGGTGTCACGGCCAGTAACTCGTGTCCACTTATCTATCCCAGGAACTCAGGTGCTCGTTGGTCTAGGTGTTGGGCGAGCCCAGCGTGATGAGCTTGGTTTTCCCGATGCATTGAGAGCGGGGCATTGCGGCGTGGCCTCTTTCGGCATCGTGACTCATGAGACTCGGGCCTTTGGGGTGTCACGGCGGTAACTTCGTGTCCCATATTTATCCCCGAACAGGTGCTCATTGGTCTAGTTGTTGGGCCGAGTCTCAGTGATGTGCTTGGTTTTTCCCAGGGCATCGAGACCGATTTTGGGAGGCATCGCGGCGTGGCGTATTTCTTCATCGTGACCCATGAGACCGAGACGCTGGGGTGTCCACTGAAGGTAACTCGTGTCACTTATTCATCCCCAGAACATCGGTGCTCATTGGTCTAGGTGTTGGATGAGTCCCAGCGATGAGCTTGGGTTGTTCCTGCCTTGAGGCCCCAGGCGTGTGGAGGGTGCCATGGGGCTTGCCCCGTGCATGCCCAAGCCTTCCAAGGCTGGAGTCACATCATTTTCATGGCAAATGTGGGTGTTTGGTATCAACTTGTAGCTGCGTTCCCAATTTTTGAGAATTTTTGGTAATTCTCCTTTTTGGCATGTTTTCAAAATTTTCTATAAAATTGATGCCATGTTAGAATGGAAAACCACTTGGTGGGAAGCTTATATATATTATTCTAAGCTTGCCAAAAAGATTAAGTCGAAAATCCAACTCTAAGTGTGATTTTTCATTTTTTTCGGTTTTTTTGCGGTTTTGGCCACTAAAAAATTATTATTAAATTCATGACTTGGAAAAAATTCTCATATTTGGTGGCTGAGAAGATCTCATTTTTCTAAGCATGACTGCAAAAAATTGCATCAAAATTCGTTCTCTAGGTCCATTTTTCGGCCTTATGTCTCCTCGGCAAAAAATGCACTCTTTGGTGGAAAATTGGTTTTTGCATATTTGGCTACTATAGGGCAGCACCACCTGCCGCCCAGGCCGGGCGTGTGCGAGGGTGCCATGGGGCTTGCCCCCATGCTCATAAGCCTTCCTAGGCTTGTGTGGCATCATTTTCCATGGCAAATGTGGGTGTTTCGGGGATCTATGAATCGAGGAAAAAACCGAATTTTGCATCGCGGCGTGGCATCTTAAGGGATCATGACCCATGAGACCCGGGCCTTTGGGGTGTCCACGGCGGTAACTTCGTGTCCCTTATCTATCCCCGAACAGGTGCTCATTGGTCTAGGTGTTGGACATGTGCCAGCGTGATGAGCTTGGTTTTCCCGAAGCATTGAGACCAGGGCATCATTGCGTGGCGTCTTGACATCGTGACCCATGAGACCGAACGCTTTGGGGTGTCACGGCGGTAACTTCGTGTCCCTTATTTTCCCCGAACACGGTGCTCATTGGTCTAGTTGTTGGGCCGAGTCCCAGCGTGATGAGCTTGGTTTTTCCCGAGGCAGCGAGACCGATTTTGGGGGCATCGCGGAGTGGCATCATTCGGCATCGTGACCCGTGAGGGCCAAGACGCTGGGGTGTCCCTAACGGTAACTTCGTGTCCCTTATTCATCCCCGAACCGGTGCTCATTGGTCTATTTGTTGGATGAGTCCCAGCGCGATGAGCTTGAGTTATTCCCTCCCAGGCCCCGCAGGCGTGTGCGAAGTGCGATGGGGCTTGCCCCATGCTCGCCCAAGCCTTGCTAGGCTTGTGTTGCATCATTTTCCATGGCAAATGTGGGTGTTTGGGGATCTATGAATCGAGGAAAAACCGAATTCCGCATCGCGGCGTGGCATCTTAAGGCATCATGACCAATGAGACCGAGACCTGGGGTGTCACGGCGGTAACTCGTGTCCACTTATCTATCCCCAGAACACGGTGCTCGTTGGTCTAGGTGTTGGGCGAGCCCCAGCGTGATGAGCTTGGTTTTCCCGATGCATTGAGAGCGGGGCATTGCGGCGTGGCGTCTTTCGGCATCGTGACTCATGAGACTTCGGGCCTTTGGGGTGTCCACGGCGGTAACTCGTGTCCCATATTTAGCCCCAGAACAGGTGCTCATTGGTCTAGTTGTTGGGCCGAGTCTCACCATGATGTGCTTGGTTTTCCAGAGGCATCGAGACCCGATTTTGGGAGGCATCGCGGCGTGGCGTATTTCTTCATCGTGACCCATGAGACCGAGACGCTGGGGTGTCCCTGAAGGTAACTTCGTGTCCACTTATTCATCCCCGGAACATCGGTGCTCATTGGTCTAGGTGTTGGATGATTCCCAGCGCGATGAGCTTGGGTTGTTCCTGCCAGGCCCCAGGCGTGTGGAGGGTGCCATGGGGCTTGCCCCATGCAAGCCCAACCTTCCTAGGCTTGAGTCGCATCATTTTCATGGCAAAGGTGGGTGCTCAGGGGATCTATGATTTGAGGAAAAAACCAAATTTACGCATCGCAGCAACTTTCGGCATCATGACCCATGAGACCGGCGTGGGGTGTCACTGGCGGTAACTTCGTGTCCACTTATTTATCCCCGAACTCTGTTGTTCGTTGGTCTAGGTGTTGGGCGAGTGCCAGCGTGATGAGCTTGGTTTTCCACGATGCATTGAGGCCAGAGGCATTGCGGCGTGGTGTTTTTGCATCGTGACCCATGAGACCGAGACGCTGGGGTGTCACGGCGATTACTCGTGTCGCTTTATTCATCCCGAACATCGGTGCTCATTGGTCTAGGTGTTGGGCGAGCCCAATAGCGGTGAGCTTGGGTTATTCCTATCGATGTCCCATTTTCCTAGGCAAGCGTGGGTGTTTTGAACTCTTATGATTTGAGAAAAAGACCGAATTTTGTGCACAGTGCCCGAACAGGTTTTCACCGAGTGTTATGTTACTGCGTGTGATTGGTACTTGTCATGCTTATTTGTGCGAGATAAAGTATTTGTCGGATATTGCATATCCTCTCTTGCCTTTGGTGTGCGGGTTGTTGCTTGTCTGGCGGCATTTAGTCTAGCAAGCAGCGTGGGCGTGTGAGTGGTATTCGGGATGTTTGTCTTTGGCTGGCTCCATGCTTGTGCATCGAGCAGTCTGCATGCAACCCTCTCAAAAATTCACCTAATTAGTTGTGCCTTTGGTGTCTAATTCTAGTTCTGTGTTGCCTACCTATTAAAAGGTACCGTGTGGCTTGTTGGAATTTTCCCGTCCGTCCTCTTTGGTTGGAGTCGTGGGGGCTTTGGAAGTATTATGTGTGCGCCAATTTAGTTATGCTCCACGGTGACTATTTTGGTGTGCATGTACTTCTTGTTTTCTTGGATGCGGTGCATGAGGTGAGCGTGGGTTGTTTTCCCATTGTGCCCCTTAAGTTTTCGGTTGACTTAAAATGATGCCTGCCTTTTTGCATGTTTTGTGTTCCATTAGTGGGCGCAAAGCTTGCATGATGTCTGAAGTCATTAATGGATGCTACCTGGTTGATCCTGCCAGTAGTCGTATGCTTGTCTCGAAGATTAAGCCATGCATGTGTAAGTATGAACTAATTGGTGTGAAGCTGCGAATGGCTCATTAAATCGATTATAGTTTGTTTGATGGTATCTCTTACTCGGATAGCAGTAGTAATTCTAGAGCTAATCGTGCAACAAACCCGACTTACGGAAGGGATGCATTTATTAGATAAAAGGTCGGCGCGAGCTCTGCTGTTGCTTTGATGATTCATGATAACTCGTCGGATCGCCACGGCCGCTTGTCTTTGGCGGCGCATCATTCAAATTTACGCCTATCGACTTTCGATGGTAGGATAGTGGCCTACCATGGTGGTGACGGGTGACGGAGAATTAGGGTTCGATTAGGAGAGGGCACGGCGGCTACCACATCCAAGGAAGGCGGCGGTAGCGCAAATTACCCAATCCTAACACGGGGAGGTAGTGACAATAAATAACAATCTGGGCTCATTAGTGCAGTAATTGGAATAGTACAATCTAAATCCCTTAACGAGGATCCATTGGAGGGCAAATGCGGTGCCCGGCGTAGCGGTAATTCCGGCTCAATAGCGTATATTTAAGTTGTTGCGATTAAAAAGCTCGTAGTTGGACCTTGGGTTGGGTCGATCGGTCGCCTACGGTGTGCCGGTCGGCTCGTCCACTAACGGCGATGCGCTCCTGGCCTTAGCGGCGGGTCGTGCCTCGTATTTGTTACTGAAGAAATTAGAGTGCTCAAAGCAAGCCTACGCTCTGGATACATTAGCATGGGATAACACCACGGGATTGATCCTATTGTGTTGGCGCCGGGATCGGGTAATGATTAACGAGGGACGGTCGGGGCATTCGTATTTCATAGTCGGTGAAATTCTTGGATTTATGAAAGGCGAACAAGCTGCGAAAGCATTTGCCAAGGATGTTTTCATTAATCAGAGCGAAAGTTGGGGGCTCGAAGGCGATCGGATACCGTCCTAGTCTCGACCATAAGCGATGCGAGCCAGGATCGGCGGATGTTGCTTTTAGGACTCGTGGCACCTTATGAAAATCAAAGTCTTTGGGTTCAGGGAGTATGGTCATGGCTGAAACTTAAAGGGTGTGGAAGGGCACCACCAGGAGTGGAGCACTGCGGCTTAATTTGACTCGACAGGAAACTTACCAGGTCGGACATAGTAAGGATTGTGGTGAGAGCTCTTTCTTGATTCTATGGGTGGTGGTGCATGGCCGTTCTTAGTTGGTGGAAGCGATTTATGCAGTTAATTAGTTAGCGAGCGAGACCTCGGCTGCTAAATAGCTATGTGGAGGTAACCCTCACGGCCGGCTTCTTAGAGGGACTATGGCGCTTAGGCCACGGAAGTTTGAGGCAATAGCAGTGCAGTGATGCCGCCCAGATGTTACGGGCGCCGCAGCGCTACTGCGATGTATTCAGCGAGTCTATAGCCTTGGCCGAAGCGGGCCGGGTAATCTTTGAAATTTCATCGTGATGGGGATAGATCATTGCAATTGTTGGTCTTCAGCGAGGAATTCCTAGTAGCGCGAGTCATCGGCTCGCGTTGACTACGATCCACGCCGCTGTACACACCGCGCGTCGCTCCTCTGCAGATTGAATGGTCAGGTGAAGTGTTCGGATTGCGGCGGCGTGGGCGGTTCGCTGCCTGCGGCGTTGTGAGAAGTCACTTGAACCTTATCATTTAGAGGAAGGAGAAATCGTAACAAGGTTTCCGTAGGTGAACTGCGGAAGGATCATTGTCGATGCCTTACATGCGAGGCCAGGCACTGTGAATCTGTTTGAACACGTAGGGTTGGCTTGAGGTGTTCCACGCCTCGACCTACCTTGAGGTAGGAGGGCCACCGGTGCGTTCCCTGCTGCCTAAACACAAACCCCATTTGAATCGCCCAGGAACTAAATTTCGTTCAGCGCACCCCGTTGGCGGAGGCGGTTCTCCTGCGGGTGGTGTTTTGAAGCATGACACATAATGACTCGGCAGCGGATATCTAGGCTCTTTGCATCGATGAAGAGCGTGGCGAAATCACGATACTTGGTGTGAATTGCGAATCCGTGAACCATCGAGTCTTTGAGCATAAGTTGCGCCCAAAGCCATTAGGTTGAGAACACGTCTGCTGGGCGTCACATATCGTTGCCGATGCCAATTTCCTCTTAGATAGGAGGTATGTTGTGCGGGGTGAATGATGGCTTCCGTGAAACCTTTGTTGCCTCATGGTTGGTTGGAAATTGAGTCCTTGGTAGGGTGTGCCATGATAGATGGTGGTTGAGTGATGCGAGACCATATCATGTGAGACTCTACCAAACTTGGCCTCTGTGACCCACGTGCGTCTTTGAGCGCTCATGGCGAGACCTCGGTCGGCGGGGCTACCAGCGAGTTTAAGCATATCAATAAAGCGGAGGAAAAGAAACTAACAAGGATTCCGCTTAGTAGCAGCGGCGAGCGGGAAGAGCCCACCATGAGAATCGGTCGCCACTGGCGTTGAATTGTAGTCTGGAGAAGCGTCCTCGGCGGGCCGGGCCCAAGTCCCTGGAAGAAGGCGTCGGAGAAGGTGAAACCCGTTGTGCCGGACCTGTCGCACCACGCAGTATTTGTCGGCGTCGGGTTGTTTGGGAATCAGCCCCGATCGGGCGGTAAATTCCGTCGAGGCTAAATCTTGGCGAGAGGCAGATGGCGAACAAATCTGCGAGGAAAGATGAAAAGGACTTTGAAAAGAGAGTCAAGAGTGCTTGAAATTGTCGGGAGGAAGCGAATGGGGCGGCGATTTGTCTCGGTCGGATGTGGAGCGGTTAGTCTTGCGATCACCTTGTCGACTTCGAGACATTGGACGTCGCGGTTGTGGTGGTGGCCCAAGCCGGGCTGTTGAAATGCTCGTGGAGGCGTCATCACCACGATTGTGGATGGCGACCTGTGCTGCCGGCGTGCTTTGTCACTTGCGTGCTCCTGGCGTCGGCTGTGGGCTCCCCATTCGGCCGATCTTGAAACACGGACCAAAGTCGACATGTGTGCGAGTCAGCGGGCGAAGTAAACCGTAAGCGCAAGGAAGCTAATTGGCGGGATCCACTGGTGGGTTGCACCGTGGCCGACCACGATCTTTTGTGAAGGGTTCGGTGAAACATACTGTCGGGACCGAAAGATGGTGAACTATGCCTGGCGGGCGAAGCGAGAAACTACTGGTGGAGGCGCGGCGATCTTGACGATGCAAATCGTTAAATGCGACTTGGGTATAGGCGAAAGACTAATCGAGCGTCTAGTAGCTGGTTCCCTCAGAAGTTTCCCTCGGGATAGTTTGGGCAGAGGCGAGTTCTGTCGGGTAAAGCCAATGATTAGAGGCATCGGGCGCAGCGCCCTCGACCTATTCTCAAACTTTAAATAGGTAGGGCGGTGTGGCTGCTCTGTTGAGCCATGCCAAGGAATCGAGAGCTCAGTGGGCCATTTTTGGTAAGCGAGCTGGCGATGCGGGATGAGCAGGAGCCGGGTTCACGGTGCCCATTTGTGCGCTAACCTAGACCCCACAAAGGGTGTTGGTCGATTAAGGCAGCGGGGCGGTGGTCATGGAAGTCGAAATCCGCTAAGGAGTGTGTAACAACTCACTGCCGAATCAACTAGCCCGAAAATGGATGGCGCTAAAGCGCGCGACCTATACCGGCCGTCGGGGCAAGAGCCAGGCCACGATGAGTAGGAGAAGCGCGGCGGTCATTTGCAAAACCGAGCGCGAGCACAGGCGGGCGATCGTCGGTCTGGATCTTGGTGGTAGTAGCAAATATTCAAATGAGAACTTTGAAGGCGAAGAGGAAAGGTTCCATGTGAGCGGCACTTGCACATGGGTTAGTCGATCCTAAGGGGCGGGGAAGCCGTCGATAAGCGCTATAAGCGCGTGCAAAGGAATCGGGTTAAAATTCTGAGCAGGGATGTGGTGGTGGCGGCAGCGTTAGAAGTCCGGAGGCGTTGGCGGGGGCCGGAAAGAGTTATCTTTTACGTTTAACGACTGCCCACCACAGAAGCGGCTCGGCCGGTAGAGTCGGCCAGCGGTGGAAGAGCACCGCCGCGTCGCGTGGTGTCCGGTGCGCCCTGGCGACCTTGAAAATCCGGAGGGCCAGAGTGCGCTTCCATGCCGGTCGTACTCATAACGCATCAGGTCTCCAAGGTGAAGCGACCTGCGGTCGATAGAACAATGTAGGTAAGGGAAGTCGGCAAGTCAGATCCGTAACTTCGGGATAAGGATTGGCTCACGAGGGTGAGCACGGGGTCGATCCGAACCGTCGGCTGTTGGTGGGCTTGAGCTGCTCCGTGGCGAGGCGGGTCGCCAGCGTCTTGCGGTCGAGAGGCAGTTGAGAGCAGGCCGCCGGGGCCTCTTCCGGGCATCGAGCGATCGGCTTCAGGCGAGTGCGGACAAGGGAATCCATTGTTTAATTAAAACAAAGCATTGCGATGGTCCCTGCGGATGTTGGCGCAATGTGATTTACGCCCGGTGCTCACGAATGTCAAAGTGAAGAAATTCAACGGCCAGCGGGTAAGCGGCGGGAGTAACTATGACTCTCTTAAGGTAGCCAAATGCCTGCGTCATCTAATTAGTAGCGGCGCATGAATGGATTAACGAGATTCCCGTGTCACATCTACTATCCGGCGAAACCACGGCCAAAGGAGCGGGCTTGGCGGAATCGTGAGGAAGAAGACCTGTTGAGCTTGACTCTGGTCAGGCTTTGTGAAATGACTTGAGAGGTGTAGGATAAGTGGGGCTGGAAAGCGGCGAAAGTGAAATACCACTACTTTGCGTTATTTTACTTATTAGTGAATCGGGCGGTATTGCCCTCTTTTTGGATCAGTGGCCTCGGTCGGTCGATCCGAGGCGGAAGACATTGTCGGTGGGGAGTTTGGGTGAGGCGGCACATCTGTTAAAGATACGGTGTCTAAGATGAGCTCAGCGAGCGAAATCTCGTGTGGAACAAAGGGTAAAAGCTTCGTTTGATTCGATTTCGATCTGAATCTGAGCGTGTAAGCGTGGCTATCGATCCTTTAGTCGCCGAATTTGAAGCTAGAGGTGTCGGAAAAAGTTACCACGGGGATAAGCGGCTTGTGGCGACCAGCGTTCATAAGCGGCGTTGCTTTTGATCCTTGATGTCGGCTCTTCCTATCATTGTGAAGCGAAATTCACCAAGTGTTGGATTGTTCACCCACGATAGGGAGCGTGGTGGGTTTAGGCGAGTCGTGAGGCAGGTTAGTTTTACCCTGCGATGGCGATGTCGCGATAGTAATTCAACCTGAATGCGAGAGGCGGATTGATTCGCCTGATTGGTCATCGGCTTGGTTGAAAAGCGATGGCGCGAAGCTTCTGCGTGCGTTGGATTATGGTGAGCGCCTCTAAGTCGAGAATCCGGGCTGGAAGGCGATCGTCGTCGCCCGTCGTTAAACTCCGACCAGCGATGGGGGCCTTGGCCCCGGAAGGCGCGTGCTGTTGGTGAACCTCGCAAGGCGGATGAGCCTTGCGAGGCACCTGGCGCTATTCCCATCGGCGGCGGGTAGAATCGCTTTGCCAGGCGACTTAAATCTGTGGGTATTGTAAGTGGCGAGTGGCCTTCGCCCACGATCCGCGAGATTCAGCCCTTGTCGCCGATTCGTCCCGACCAAACAAGAAATACAAAGCACACCAAATCGGCTCTGCGAAATCATAGGGTTGACATTTGTTTGAAAAGGTGGGAACTTATCGCTCCGCAGCGTCCACGACCTGTGTGGGTGGGGGTTACATCCCCGTGCCCAGCAAGTGAGCATTGGCGATGCGCTGTAAGGGCTCCGTACTCGATGGGAGTGCGCCTTGAGGTTGGGGTGAGCAAGTCATGGAAGCGGCGGCTTGATAGCCTGGCGGCATTCCCGACGCCAAGTGGGATGCGCTTCCCAGGCTTCTATCGTGTGTCTCGTGGAACAATGTTGTACTTAAGGTGATGCGGCGTGCCTTGGATATATAGTCGTATAAAATCTTTGGACCAGCGGTAAAGGAGCCGAGCCATGGGGAGCGTTGCGGCGTGCGGCACTCGGGGCGTTGCAAAGTGAAGAGGCGGGGTGCGGTGATGCCCATTTGCAGCGGCTTTGTGCGATGTCGGCCGAAATGCAGGCGGTGCGTGCACACCTCGATCTGCGGTGGGGTCTCGGCGAACGCGTTATGCGTGGCTACATGAGCATTGGGGTGAAGTGCTCCCCGACATGTCTCTAACATTTATACATAGGGTTCGGACTCCCCTTCCCCGAGGCCCCGAGACCCGATTTTGGCAGGCATCGCGGCGTGGCGTCTTTTTGCATCGTGACCCATGAGACCGAGACGCTGGGGTGTCCACGGCGGTAACTTCGTGTCCACTTATTCATCCCGAACAGGTGCTTATCGGTCTAGTTGTTGGACGAGTCCGACTGTGATGAGCATGGTTTTCCAGAGACACGATTTTGGGAGGCATCGCGGCGGCGTCTTTCTGCATCGTTACCCATGAGACCGAGACGCTGGGGTGTCCACGGCGGTAACTTCGTGTCCCTTATGCATCCCAGGAAAACCGGTGCTCCGGTCTAGTTGTTGGGCCGAGTCCCAGCGTGATGAGCTTGGTTTTCCACAGGAACAGAGACCACGATTTTGGGAGGCATCGCGGCCTGGCGTCTTTACGCATCGTGACCCATGAGACCGAACGCTGGGGTGTCCACGGCGGTAACTTCGTGTCCCTTATGCATCCCCAGAACACCGGTGCTCATCGGTCTAGTTGTTGGATGAGTCCCAGCGCGAGTGTTGCATGAGTCCCAACGCGATGAGCTTGGGCTGTTCCCTGCCCAAGCCCCCAGGGCGTGTGGAGGGGTGCCATGGGGCTTGCCCCCCATGCATGCCCAAGCCTTCCTAGGCTTGAGTCACATCATTTTTCATGGCAAACGTGGGTGTTCCGTGGAATATCCAACTTGTAGCTACACGTTCCCAATTTTTGGAGAATTTTCGGTAATTCGCCTTTTTGGCATTTTCTTCAAAATTTTCTATAAAATTGGTGCCATATTAGAATGGAAAACCGCTTGGTGGAAAGCTTATATATATTATTCTAAGCTTGCCAAAAAAAATTGGGGTCGAAAATCCAACTCTAAGTGTGATTTTTCATTTTTTCGGTGTTTTTCCGGTTTTGGCCACTAAAAAATTATTATTAAATTCATGACTTGGAAAAAAATTCTCATTTTTGGTGGCTGAGAAGATCTCATTTTTCTAAGCATGACTGCAAAAAATTGCATCAAAATTCGTCCTCTAGGTCCGTTTTTTGGCCTTATGTCTCCTCGGCAAAAAATGCACATTTTGTGGGAGAATTGAGTTTTGCATATATGGCTACTATAGGGGCAACACCTGCTGCCCAGGCGCACCCGGGGCGTGTGCGGGGGTGCCATGGGGGTTGCCCCCCATGCTCACCCAAGCCTTCCTAGGCTTGTGTGGCATCATTTTCCATGGCAAATGTGGGTGTTTCGGGAATCAATGAATCGAGGAAAAAACCGAATTCCGCATCGCGGCGTGGCATCTTTCGGCATCATGACCCATGAGACCCGTGCACTGGGGTGTCCCTGACGGTAACTCGTGTCCCTTATCTATCCCCAGAACACCGGTGCTCCGGGTCCCTTATTTATCCCAGCGTGGGCAAGAGTGGGAACACGAGAATGGGCGCCGTGCCCCATCGTTTGGATTTGGCTCACTCACTCTCTCTCTCTCTCTATATATATATATATATATATATACAAGAAGAAGAAGGAGAAGGAGAAAGGAGAAAGGAGAATTCAAAAGGGGGAAATGTTCCCGGCAAAAGCGGCGCGGTGCGCTTGCCACATACTAGACACATTTGTGTTTGCATCGTGACCCATGAGACCGAGACGCTTTGGGGTGTCCACAGCGGTAACTTCGTGTCCCTTATTCATCCCCAGGAACAGGTGCTCATTGGTCTAGTTGTTGGATGAGTCCCAGCGTGATGAGCTTGGTTTTTCCCAGAGGCTTGAGACCGATTTTGGGGGCATCGCGGAGTGGCATCGTTCGACATCGTGACCCGTGAGGGCCAGAGACGCTGGGGTGTCCCTATGACGGTAACTCGTGTCCCTTGTTCATCCCAGGAACATCGGTGCTCATTGGTCTAGTTGTTGGATGAGCCACAGCGCGATGTGCTTGGGTTATTCCTCACCATGCCCCCAGGCGTGTGCGAAGTGCGATGGGGCTTGCCCGTGCTCGTCTAAGCCTTCTTAGGCTCTGTGGCATCATTTTCCATGGCAAATGTGGGTGTTTGGGGATCTATGAATCGAGGAAAAAAAAACCGAATTCCGCGTTGCGGTGTGGCATCTTAAGGCATCATGACCCATGAGACCGAGAGTCTTGGGGTGTCACGACCATAACTCGTGTCCACTTATCTATCCCCGAACTCAGGTGCTCGTTGGTCTAGGTGTTGGGCGAGCCCAGCGTGATGAGCTTGGTTTTTCCCGATGCATTGAGAGCGGGGCATTGCGGCGTGGCCTCTTTCGGCATCGTGACTCATGAGACTCGGGCCTTTGGGGTGTCCACGGCGGTAACTCGTGTCCCATATTTATCCCCGAACACCAGGTGCTCGTTGGTCTAGTTGTTGGGCCGAGTCTCAGTGATGTGCTTGGTTTTTCCCAGAGGCATCGAGACCGATTTTGGGAGGCATCGCGGCGTGGCGTATTTCTTCATCGTGACCCATGAGACCGGGCCTTTGGGGTGTCCCTGAAGGTAACTTCGTGTCCCTTATTCATCCCCGAACATCGGTGCTCATTGGTCTAGGTGTTGGATGAGTCCCAGCCAGCGATGAGCTTGGGTTGTTCCTGCGAGGCCCCAGGCGTGTGGAGGGTGCCATGGGGCTTGCCCCGTGCATGCCCAAGCCTTCCAAGGCTGGAGTCACATCATTTTCATGGCAAATGTGGGTGTTTAGGTATCAACTTGTAGCTGCGTTCCCAATTTTTGGAGAATTTTGGTAATTCTCCTTTTTGGCATGTTTTCAAAATTTTCTATAAAATTGATGCCATGTTAGAATGGAAAACCACTTGGTGGGAAGCTTATATATATTATTCTAAGCTTGCCAAAAAGATTAAGTCGAAAATCCAACTCTAAGTGTGATTTTCATTTTTCGGTTTTTGCGGTTTTGGCCACTAAAAATTATTATTAAATTCATGACTTGGAAAAAATTCTCATATTTGGTGGCTGAGAAGATCTCATTTTTCTAAGCATGACTGCAAAAAATTGCATCAAAATTCGTTCTCTAGGTCCATTTTTCGGCCTTATGTCTCCTCGGCAAAAAATGCACTCTTTGGTGGAAAATTGGTTTTTGCATATTTGGCTACTATAAAGGCGACACCACCGCCCGCCCAGGCCGGCGTGTGCGGGGGTGCCGTGGGGCTTCCCCCCCATGCTCGCCCAAGCCTTCCTAGGCTTGTGTGGCATCATTTTCCATGGCAAATGTGGGTGTTTCGGGGATCTATGAATCGAGGAAAAAACCGAATTTCGCATCGCGGCGTGGCATCTTAAGGCATCATGACCCATGAGACCGAGACCTTTGGGGTGTCACGGCGGTAACTTCGTGTCCCTTATCTATCCCCGAACAGGTGCTCATTGGTCTAGGTGTTGGACATGTGCCAGCGTGATGAGCTTGGTTTTCCCGAAGCATTGAGACCAGGGCATCATTGCGTGGCGTCTTGACATCGTGACCCATGAGACCGAGACGCTGGGGTGTCACGGCGGTAACTTCGTGTCCCTTATTTTCCCCGAACACGGTGCTCATTGGTCTAGTTGTTGGGCC
Source organism: Calophaca sinica (assembly GCA_037113605.1). NCBI lineage: Eukaryota > Viridiplantae > Streptophyta > Magnoliopsida > Fabales > Fabaceae > Calophaca > Calophaca sinica. The sequence goes on from JBAFXK010000078.1 coordinate 47,417, forward strand.
GAGTCCCAGCGTGATGAGCTTGGTTTTTCCCAGAACCTTTGAGACCCGATTTTGGGGGCATCGGCGGAGTGGCATCATTCGGCATCGTGACCCGTGAGGGCCAAGACGCTGGGGTGTCCCTAACGGTAACTTCGTGTCCCTTGTTCATCCCAGAACATCGGTGCTCATTGGTCTAGTTGTTGGATGAGCCACAGCGATGTGCTTGGGTTATTCCTCACCATGCCCCGCAGGCGTGTGCGAAGTGCGATGGGGCTTGCCCGTGCTCGTCTAAGCCTTCTTAGGCTCTGTGGCATCATTTTCCATGGCAAATGTGGGTGTTTGAGGATCTATGAATCGAGGAAAAAACCGAATTCCGCAATGCGGTGTGGGATCTTAAGGCATCATGACCCATGAGACCGAGAGTCTTGGGGTGTCACGGCCAGTAACTTCGTGTCCACTTATCTATCCCCAGAACTCAGGTGCTCGTTGGTCTAGGTGTTGGGCGAGCCCAGCGTGATGAGCTTGGTTTTCCGATGCATTGAGAGCGGGGCATTGCGGCGTGGCCTCTTTCGGCATCGTGACTCATGAGACTTCGGGCCTTTGGGGTGTCACGGCGGTAACTCGTGTCCCATATTTATCCCGAACACAGGTGCTCATTGGTCTAGTTGTTGGGCCGAGTCTCAGTGATGTGCTTGGTTTTTCCCAGAGGCATCGAGACCGATTTTGGGAGGCATCGCGGCGTGGCGTATTTCTTCATCGTGACCCATGAGACCGACGCTGGGGTGTCCCTGAAGGTATAACTTCGTGTCCACTTATTCATCCCCGAACATCGGTGCTCATTGGTCTAGGTGTTGGATGAGTCCCAGCGATGAGCTTGGGTTGTTCCTGTCGAGGCCCCAGGCGTGTGGAGAGGTGCCATGGGGCTTGCCCCGTGCATGCCCAAGCCTTCCAAGGCTGGAGTCACATTATTTGTCATGGCAAGTGTGGGTGTTTCAGGGGGTCTCCACCTTGTAGCTGCCCGTTCCCATTTTTTTGAGAATTTTCGGTAATTCTCCTTTTTGGCATGTTTTTCAAAATTTTCTATAAAATTGATGCCATGTTAGAATGGAAAACCACTTGGTGGGAAGCTTATATATATTATTCTAAGCTTGCCAAAGATTGGGGTCGAAAATCCAACTCTAAGTGTGATTTTCATTTTTTCGGTTTTTGCGGTTTTGGCCACTAAAAAATTATTATTAAATTCATGACTTGGAAAAAATTCTCATATTTGGTGGCTGAGAAGATCTCATTTTTCTAAGCATGACTGCAAAAAATTGCATCAAAATTCGTTCTCTAGGTCCATTTTTCGGCCTTATGTCTCCTCGGCAAAAAATGCACTCTTTGGTGGAAAATTGGTTTTTGCATATTTGGCTACTATAGAGGGCAGCACCCTGCCCGCCCAGGCCGGGCGTGTGCGGGGGTGCCATGGGGCTTGCCCCCCATGCTCGCCCAAGCCTTCCTAGGCTTGTGTGGCATCATTTTCCATGGCAAATGTGGGTGTTTCGGGGATCTATGAATCGAGGAAAAAACCGAATTTCGCATCGCGGCGTGGCATCTTAAGGCATCATGACCCATGAGACCAAGACGCTGGGGTGTCCACGGCGGTAACTTCGTGTCCCTTATCTATCCCCGAACACGGTGCTCATTGGTCTAGGTGTTGGACATGTGCCAGCGTGATGAGCTTGGTTTTCCGAAGCATTGAGACCAGGGCATCGGCTGCGTGGCGTCTTGAGCATCGTGACCCATGAGACCGGACGCTGGGGTGTCACGGCGGTAACTCGTGTCCCTTATTTTCCCGAACACGGTGCTCATTGGTCTAGTTGTTGGGCCGAGTCCCAGCGTGATGAGCTTGGTTTTTCCCGAGGCAGAGACCGATTTTGGGGGCATCGCGGAGTGGCATCATTCGGCATCGTGACCCGTGAGGGCCAAGACGCTGGGGTGTCCCTAACGGTAACTCGTGTCCCTTGTTCATCCCGAACATCGGTGCTCATTGGTCTAGTTGTTGGATGAGCCACAGCGCGATGTGCTTGGGTTATTCCTCACCATGCCCCCGCAGGCGTGTGCGAAGTGCGATGGGGCTTGCCCGTGCTCGTCTAAGCCTTCTTAGGCTCTGTGGCATCATTTTCCATGGCAAATGTGGGTGTTTGAGGATCTATGAATCGAGGAAAAAGCGAATTCCGCATTGCGGTGTGGCATCTTAAGGCATCATGACCCATGAGACCGAGAGTCTTGGGGTGTCACGGCCAGTAACTTCGTGTCCACTTATCTATCCCCGAACTCAGGTGCTCGTTGGTCTAGGTGTTGGGCGAGCCCAGCGTGATGAGCTTGGTTTTCCCGATGCATTGAGAGCGGGGCATTGCGGCGTGGCCTCTTTCGGCATCGTGACTCATGAGACTCGGGCCTTTGGGGTGTCACGGCGGTAACTTCGTGTCCCGTATTTATCCCCGAACAGGTGCTCGTTGGTCTAGTTGTTGGGCCGAGTCTCAGTGATGTGCTTGGTTTTCCCGAGGCATCGAGACCCGATTTTGGGAGGCATCGCGGCGTGGCGTATTTCTTCATCGTGACCCATGAGACCGGGCCTTTGGGGTGTCCACTGAAGGTAACTTCGTGTCCACTTATTCATCCCCAGGAACATCGGTGCTCATTGGTCTAGGTGTTGGATGAGTCCCAGCCAGCGATGAGCTTGGGTTGTTCCTGCGAGGCCCAGGCGTGTGGAGGGTGCCATGAGGCTTGCCCCGTGCATGCCCAAGCCTTCCAAGGCTGGAGTCACATCATTTTCATGGCAAATGTGGGTGTTTGAGGTATCCAACTTGTAGCTGCGTTCCCAATTTTTGAGAATTTTGGTAATTCTCCTTTTTGGCATGTTTTCAAAATTTTCTATAAAATTGATGCCATGTTAGAATGGAAAACCACTTGGTGGGAAGCTTATATATATTATTCTAAGCTTGCCAAAAAAGATTAAGTCGAAAATCCAACTCTAAGTGTGATTTTTCATTTTTTCGGTTTTTGCGGTTTTGGCCACTAAAAATTATTATTAAATTCATGACTTGGAAAAAATTCTCATATTTGGTGGCTGAGAAGATCTCATTTTCTAAGCATGACTGCAAAAATTGCATCAAAATTCGTTCTCTAGGTCCATTTTTCGGCCTTATGTCTCCTCGGCAAAATGCACTCTTTGGTGGAAAATTGGTTTTTGCATATTTGGCTACTATAGAGGCAGCACCACCGCCCAGGCCCGGGCGTGTGCGAGGGTGCCATGGGGCTTGCCCCCCATGCTCGCCCAAGCCTTCCTAGGCTTGTGTGGCATCATTTTCCATGGCAAATGTGGGTGTTTGGGGATCTATGAATCGAGGAAAAAAGCAGAATTTCGCATCGCGGCGTGGCATCTTAAGGCATCATGACCCATGAGACCGAGACGCTTTGGGGTGTCACGGCGGTAACTTCGTGTCCCTTATCTATCCCAGAACAGGTGCTCATTGGTCTAGGTGTTGGACATGTGCCAGCGTGATGAGCTTGGTTTTTCCCGAAGCATTGAGACCAGGGCATCATTGCGTGGCGTCTTGAGCATCGTGACCCATGAGACCGGGCACCTTTGGGGTGTCCACGGCGGTAACTTCGTGTCCCTTATTTTCCCCGAACACGGTGCTCATTGGTCTAGTTGTTGGGCCGAGTCCCAGCGTGATGAGCTTGGTTTTTCCAGAGAACGAGACCGATTTTGGGGGCATCGCGGAGTGGCATCATTCGGCATCGTGACCCGTGAGGGCCAAGACGCTGGGGTGTCCCTAACGGTAACTCGTGTCCCTTATTCATCCCAGAACCCGGTGCTCATTGGTCTATTTGTTGGATGAGTCCCAGCGCGATGAGCTTGAGTTATTCCCTCCCAGGCCCCAGGCGTGTGCGAGAAGTGCGATGGGGCTTGCCCCGTACTCGCCCAAGCCTTGCTAGGCTTGTGTTGCATCATTTTCCATGGCAAATGTGGGTGTTTCGGGGATCTATGAATCGAGGAAAAAACCGAATTCCGCATCGCGGCGTGGCATCTTAAGGCATCATGACCAATGAGACCGAGACGCTGGGGTGTCCACGGCGGTAACTCGTGTCCACTTATCTATCCCCGGAACAGGTGCTCGTTGGTCTAGGTGTTGGGCGAGCCCAGCGTGATGAGCTTGGTTTTCCCGATGCATTGAGAGCGGGGCATTGCGGCGTGGCGTCTTTCGGCATCGTGACTCATGAGACTTCGAACCTGGGGTGTCACGGCGGTAACTCGTGTCCCATATTTAGCCCCGAACAGGTGCTCATTGGTCTAGTTGTTGGGCCGAGTCTCACCATGATGTGCTTGGTTTTCCCAGGAGCATCGAGACCGATTTTGGGAGGCATCGCGGCGTGGCGTATTTCTTCATCGTGACCCATGAGACCGGGCAGCGGGGTGTCCACTGAAGGTAACTCGTGTCCACTTATTCATCCCCGGAACATCGGTGCTCATTGGTCTAGGTGTTGGATGATTCCCAGCGATGAGCTTGGGTTGTTCCTGCCGCAGGCCCCAGGCGTGTGGAGGGTGCCATGGGGCTTGCCCCATGCAAGCCCAAGCCTTCCTAGGCTTGAGTCGCATCATTTTTCATGGCAAAGGTGGGTGTTTCAGGGATCTATGATTTGAGGAAAAAACCAAATTTCGCATCGCGGCTTGGCAACTTTCGGCATCATGACCCATGAGACCCGGGCGCTGGGGTGTCACGGCGGTAACTTCGTGTCCACTTATTTATCCCCGAACTCTGTTGTTCGTTGGTCTAGGTGTTGGGCGAGTGCCAGCGTGATGAGCTTGGTTTTCCACGATGCATTGAGGCAGAGGCATTGCGGCGTGGTGTTTTTGCATCGTGACCCATGAGACCGAGACCTGGGGTGTCCACGGCGATTACTCGTGTCGCTTTATTCATCCCCGAACATCGGTGCTCATTGGTCTAGGTGTTGGGCCGAGCCCAATAGCGGTGAGCTTGGGTTATTCCTATCGATGTCCCATTTTCCTAGGCAAGCGTGGGTGTTTTGAACTCTTATGATTTGAGAAAAAGGCCGAATTTTGTGCCTGGTGCCCGAACAGGTTTTCACCGAGTGTTATGTTACTGCGTGTGATTGGTACTTGTCATGCTTAGGCTGTGCGAGATAAAGTATTTGTCGGATATTTGCATATCCTCTCTTGCCTTTGGTGTGCGGGTTGTTGCTTGTCTGGCGGCATTTAGTCTAGCAAGCAGCGTGGGCGTGTGAGTGGTATTCGGGATGTTTGTCTTTGGTGGCTCCATGCTTGTGCATCGAGCAGTCTGCATGCAACCCTCTCAAAAATTCACCTAATTAGTTGTGCCTTTGGTGTCTAATTCTAGTTCTGTGTTGCCTACCTATTAAAAGGTACGTGTGGCTTGTTGGAATTTTCCCGTCCGTCCTCTTTGGTTGGAGTCGTGGGGGCTTTGGAAGTATTATGTGTGCGCCAATTTAGTTATGCTCCACGGTGACTATTTTGGTGTGCATGTACTTCTTGTTTTCTTGGATGCGGTGCATGAGGTGAGCGTGGGTTGTTTTCCCATTGTGCCCCTTAAGTTTTCGGTTGACTTAAAATGATGCCTGCCTTTTGCATGTTTTGTGTTCCATTAGTGGGCGCAAAGCTTGCATGATGTCTGAAGTCATTAATGGATGCTACCTGGTTGATCCTGCCCGGTAGTCATATGCTTGTCTCGAAGATTAAGCCATGCATGTGTAAGTATGAACTAATTGGTGTGAAGCTGCGAATGGCTCATTAAATCGATTATAGTTTGTTTGATGGTATCTCTTACTCGGATAGCAGTAGTAATTCTAGAGCTAATCGTGCAACAAACCCGACTTACGGAAGGGATGCATTTATTAGATAAAAGGTCGGCCTTGAGCTCTGCTGTTGCTTTGATGATTCATGATAACTCGTCGGATCGCCACGGCCGCTTGTCTTTGGCGGCGCATCATTCAAATTTACGCCTATCGACTTTCGATGGTAGGATAGTGGCCTACCATGGTGGTGACGGGTGACGGAGAATTGGGGTTCGATTAGGAGAGGAGCCTGGCGGCTACCACATCCAAGGAAAGCGGCGGCGCGCAAATTACCCAATCCTAACACGGGGAGGTAGTGACAATAAATAACAATCTGGGCTCATTAGTGCAGTAATTGGAATAGTACAATCTAAATCCCTTAACGAGGATCCATTGGAGGGCAAGTGCGGTGCGGCCGGTAGCGGTAATTCCGGCTCAATAGCGTATATTTAAGTTGTTGCGATTAAAAAGCTCGTAGTTGGACCTTGGGTTGGGTCGATCGGTCGCCTGCGGTGTGCCGGTCGGCTCGTCCACTTTGCGGCGATGCGCTCCTGGCCTTAGCGGCCGGGTCGTGCCTCACGTATTTGTTACTTTGAACAAATTAGAGTGCTCAAAGCAAGCCTACGCTCTGGATACATTAGCATGGGATAACACCACGGGATTGATCTATTGTGTTGGCGCCGGGATCGGAGTAATGATTAACGAGGGGCGGATCGGGGGCATTAAGTATTTCATAGTCGAGAGGTGAAATTCTTGGATTTATGAAAGGCGAACAAGCTGCGAAAGCATTTGCCAGGATGTTTTCATTAATCAGAGCGAAAGTTGGGGGCTCGAAGGCGATCGGATATCTGATCTAGTCTCGACCATAAGCGATGCGACCAGGATCGGCGGATGTTGCTTTTAGGACTCATGGCACCTTATGAGAAATCAAAGTCTTTGGGTTCAGGGAGTATGGTGCAAAGGCTGAAACTTAAAGGAAGGTGTGGAAGGGCACCACCAGGAGTGGAGCACTGCGGCTTAATTTGACTCGACAGGAAACTTACCAGGTCGGACATAGTAAGGATTGTGGTGAGAGCTCTTTCTTGATTCTATGGGTGGTGGTGCATGGCCGTTCTTAGTTGGTGGAAGCGATTTGTGCAGTTAATTAGTTAGCGAGCGAGACCTCGGCTGCTAAATAGCTATGTGGAGGTAACCTCCACGGCCGGCTTCTTAGAGGGACTATGGCGCTTAGGCCCACGGAAGTTTGAGGCAATAGCAGTGCAGTGATGCCGCCCAGATGTTACGGGCGCCGCAGCGCTTCTGCGATGTATTCAGCGAGTCTATAGCCTTGGCGAAGCCAGGCCGGGTAATCTTTGAAATTTCATCGTGATGGGGATAGATCATTGCAATTGTTGGTCTTCAGCGAGGAATTCCTAGTAGCGCGAGTCATCGGCTCGCGTTGACTACGTCCACGCCGCTTTGTACACACCGCGTCGCTCCTCTGCAGATTGAATGGTCAGGTGAAGTGTTCGGATTGGCGGCGTGGGCGGTTCGCTGCCTGCGGCGTTGTGAGAAGTCACGAACCTTATCATTTAGAGGAAGGAGAAATCGTAACAAGGTTTCCGTAGGTGAACTGCGGAAGGATCATTGTCGATGCCTTACATGCGTGCCAGGCACTGTGAATCTGTTTGAACACGTAGGGTTGGCTTGAGGTGTTCCACGCCTCGACCTACCTTGAGGTAGGAGGGGCCACCGGTGCGTTCCCTGCTGCCTAAACACAAACCCATTTGAATCGCCCGAGGAACTAAATTTCGTTCAGCGCACCCCGTTGGCGGAGGCGGTTCTCCTGCGGGTGGTGTTTTGAAGCATGACACATAATGACTCTCGACAGCGGATATCTAGGCTCTTGCATCGATGAAGAGCGTGGCGAAATCACGATACTTGGTGTGAATTGCGAATCCAGTGAACCATCGAGTCTTTGAGCATAAGTTGCGCCCCAAGCCATTAGGTTGAGAACACGTCTGCTGGGCGTCACATATCGTTGCCGATGCCAATTTCCTCTTAGATAGGAGGTATGTTGTGCGGGGTGAATGATGGCTTCCGTGAAACCTTTGTTGCCTCATGGTTGGTTGGAAATTGAGTCCTTGGTAGGGTGTGCCATGATAGATGGTGGTTGAGTGATGCGAGACCATATCATGTGAGACTCTACCAAACTTGGCCTCTGTGACCCACGTGCGTCTTTGAGCGCTCATGGCGAGACCTCGGTCGGCGGGGCTACCATTGAGTTTAAGCATATCAATAAAGCGGAGGAAAAGAAACTAACAAAGGATTCCGCTTAGTAGCGGCGAGCGGGAAGAGCCCACCATGAGAATCGGTCGCCACTGGCGTTGAATTGTAGTCTGGAGAAAGCGTCCTCGGCGGCCGGACCGGGCCCAAGTCCCTGGAAGGCGTCGGAGAAGGTGAAAGCCCGTTGTGCCGGACCACTGTCGCACCACGGCGCTGTCGGCCGAGTCGGGTTGTTTGGGAATGCAGCCCCGATCGGGCGGTAAATTCCGTCGAGGCTAAATCTTGGCGAGAGGCAGATGGCGAACAAATCTGCGAGGAAAGATGAAAAGGACTTTGAAAAGAGAGTCAAGAGTGCTTGAAATTGTCGGGAGGAAGCGAATGGGGGCGGCGATTTGTCTCGGTCGGATGTGGAGCGGTTAGTGCCGGTCTGCCTTGTCGACTTCGAGACATTGGCCGTCGCGGTTGTGGTGGTGGCCCGAGCCGGGCTGTTGAAATGCTCGTGGAGGCGTCATCACCACGATTGTGGATGGCGACCGCCTTTGCCGGCGTGCTTTGTCACTTGCGTGCTCTGGCGTCGGCTGTGGGCTCCCGTTCGGCCGATCTTGAAACACGGACCAAAGTCGACATGTGTGCGAGTCAGCGGGCGAAGTAAACCGTAAGCGCAAGGAAGCTAATTGGCGGGATCCTGGTGGGTTGCACCGTGGCCGACCACGATCTTTTGTGAAGGGTTCGGTGAAGCATACTGTCGGGACCGAAAGATGGTGAACTATGCCTGGCGGGCGAAGCGAGAGAAACTCTGGTGGAGGCGCGGCGATCTTGACGATGCAAATCGTTAAATCGACTTGGGTATAGGCGAAAGACTAATCGAGCGTCTAGTAATTTGGTTCCTCGAAGTTTCCCTCGGGATAGGCTGGGCAGAGGCGAGTTCTGTCGGGTAAAGCCAATGATTAGAGGCATCGGGCGCAGCGCCCTCGACCTATTCTCAAACTTTAAATAGGTAGGGCCGGTGTGGCTGCTCTGTTGAGCCATGCCAAGGAATCGAGAGCTCAAGTGGGCCATTTTGGTAAGCGAGCGGCGATGCGGGATGAAGCGGAGCCGGGTTCTGATTGCCCATTGTGCGCTAACCTAGACCCCACAAAGGGTGTTGGTCGATTAAGGCAGCGGGGCGGTGGTCATGGAAGTCGAAATCCGCTAAGGAGTGTGTAACAACTCACTGCCGAATCAACTAGCCCCGAAAATGGATGGCGCTAAAGCGCGCGACCTATACCGGCCGTCGGGGCAAGAGCCAGGCCACGATGAGTAGGAGAAGCGCGGCGGTCATTGCAAAACCGAGCGCGAGCACAGGCGGGCGATCGTCGGTCTGAGATCTTGGTGGTAGTAGCAAATATTCAAATGAGAACTTTGAAGGCGAAGAGGAAAGGTTCCATGTGAGCGGCACTTGCACATGGGTTAGTCGATCCTAAGGGGCGGGGAAGCCGTCGATAAGCGCTATAAGCGCGTGCAAAGGAATCGGGTTAAAATTCTGAGCAGGGATGTGGTGGTGGCGGCAGCGTTAGAAGTCGGAGGCGTTGGCGGGGGCCGGAAAGAGTTATCTTTTACGTTTAACGGCTGCCCACCACAGAAGCGGCTCGGCGGAGGTAGAGTCAGCGGCTGGAAGAGCACCGCCGCGTCGCGTGGTGTCCGGTCGCCCTGGCGACCTTGAAAATCCGGAGGGCCGAGTGCCTTCCATGCCGGTCGTACTCATAACGCATCAGGTCTCCAAGGTGAGCGACCTGCGGTCGATGGAACAATGTAGGCAAGGAAGTCGGCAAAATGGATCAGTAACCTCGGGAAAAGGATTGGCTCACGAGGGTGAGCACGGGGTCCCAGATCCAGAACCCGTCGGCTGTTGGTGGGTGCTTGAAGCTGCTCCGCGGCGAGCGGGTCGCCAGCGTCTTACGTCGAGAGCAGTTGAGAGCAGGCCGCCGGGGCCTCTTCCCGGGCATCGAGCGATCGGCTTCAGGCGAGTGCGGACAAGGGAATCCATTGTTTAATTAAAACAAAGCATTGCGATGGTCCCTGCGGATGTTGGCGCAATGTGATTTACGCCCGGTGCTCACGAATGTCAAAGTGAAGAAATTCAACCAAGCGCGGGTAAGCGGCGGGAGTAACTATGACTCTCTTAAGGTAGCCAAATGCCTGCGTCATCTAATTAGTAGCGCATGAATGGATTAACGAGATTCCCACTGTCACTGTCTCTTATCCGGCGAAACCACGGCCAAGGGAGCGGGCTTGGCGGAATCGTGAGGAAAGAAGACCACTGTTGAGCTTGACTCTGGTCAGGCTTTGTGAAATGACTTGAGAGGTGTAGGATAAGTGGGGCTGGAAAGCGGCGAAAGTGAAATACCACTACTTTTGCGTTATTTTACTTATTAGTGAATCGGGCGGGGCGCCCTCTTTTTGGATCAAAGGCTGGCCTCGGTCGGTCGATCCGAGGCGGAAGACATTGTCGGTGGGGAGTTTGGTGAGGCGGCACATCTGTTAAAGATAACGCGGTGTCCTAAGATGAGCTCAGCGAGCGAAATCTCGTGTGGAACAAAGGGTAAAAGCTTCGTTTGATTGATTTCGGTCACAGTCTGAGCCGTGGCGTGGCCTATCGATCCTTTAGTCGCCGAATTTGAAGCTAGAGGTGTCGGAAAAAGTTACCACGGGGATAAGCGGCTTGTGGCGACGGCGTTCATAAGCGGCGTTGCTTTTTGATCCTTGATGTCGGCTCTTCCTATCATTGTGAAGCGAAATTCACCAAGTGTTGGATTGTTCACCCACGATAGGGAGCGTGGTGGGTTTAGGCGAGTCGTGAGGCAGGTTAGTTTTACCTGCGATGGCGATGTAATGATAGTAATTCAACCTGATGCGAGAGGCGGTTGATTCGCCTGATTGGTCATCGGCGCTTGGTTGAAAAGCGATGTGTGAAGCTACCGTCGCGTTGGATTATGGTGAGCGCCTCTAAGTCGAGAATCCGGGCTAGGCAGCGATCGTCGCGCCGTCGTTAAACTTGCCGACCAGCGATGGGGGCCTTGGCCCCCGAGAGCGCGTCTTGGATTGGTGAACCTCGCGGCGGATGAGCCTTGCGAGGCACCTGGCGCTATTCCCATCGGCGGCGGGTAGAATCGCTGCCAGGCGACTTAAATCTGCGGCGGGTATTGTAAGTGGCGAGTGGCCTTCTTTGCCCACGATCCGAGATTCAGCCCTTGTAAGCCGATTAAATCCCCGACCAAACAAGAAATACAAAGCACACCGAATCGGCTCTGCGAAATCATAGGGTTGACATTTGTTTGAAAAGGTGGGAACTTATCGCTCCGCAGCGTCCACGACCTATTGTGGGTGGGGGTTACATCCCCATGCCCAGCATAGTGAGCATTGGCGATGCGCTGTAAGGGCTCCGTACTCGATGGGAGTGCGCCTTGAGGTTGGGGTGAGCAAGTCATGGAAGCGGCGGCTTGATAGCCCGCAGCGGCATTCCCGACCGCGCGAAGTGGGATCGCTTCCCGGCTTCTATCGTGTGTCTCGTGGAACAATGTTGTACTTAAGGTGATGCTGGCGTGCCTTGGATATATAGTCGTATAAAATCTTTGGACCAGCGGTAAAGGGGGCCGAGCCATGGGGAGCGTTGCGGCGTGCGGCACTTTCGGGGCGTTGCAAAGTGAAGAGGCGGGGTGCGGTGATGCCCATTTGCGGCTTTGTGCGATGTCGGCCAGTGCAGGCGGTGCGTGCACACCTCGGTCTGCGGTGGGGTCTCGGCCGAACGCGTTATGCGTGGCTACATGAGCATTGGGGTGAAGTGCTCCCCGACATGTCTCTAACATTTATACATAGGGTTCTGAATCCACTTTCCCGAGAACGCAGAGACCGATTTTGGGAGGCATCGCGGCGTGGCGTCTTTTTGCATCGTGACCCATGAGACCGAACGCGGGGTGTCCACGGCGGTAACTTCGTGTCCACTTATTCATCCCCGAACAGGTGCTCATCGGTCTAGTTGTTGGGCGAGTCCCAGCGTGATGAGCATGGTTTTCCCGAGACCACGATTTTGGGAGGCATCGCGGCGGCGTCTTTCTGCATCGTTACCCATGAGACCGAACGCTGGGGTGTCACGGCGGTAACTTCGTGTCCCTTATGCATCCCAGAAAACCGGTGCTCAACTGGTCTAGTTGTTGGGCGAGTCCCAGCGTGATGAGCTTGGTTTTCCCAGGAGCAGAGACCACGATTTTGGGAGGCATCGCGACACGGCGTCTTTACGCATCGTGACCCATGAGACCGAGACGCTTTGGGGTGTCACGGCGGTAACTTCGTGTCCCTTATGCATCCCAGAACAGGTGCTCATCGGTCTGGTTGTTGGATGAGTCCCGGTAGCGAGTGTTGCATGAGTCCCAGCCAGCGATGAGCTTGGGCATTTCCTGCCCAAGCCCGGGCGTGTGGAGGGTGCCATGGGGCTTGCCCCCATGCATGCCCAAGCCTTCCTAGGCTTGAGTCACATCATTTTCATGGCAAGCGTGGGTGTTAGTGGAATATCCAACTTGTAGCTACTACGTTCCCAATTTTTGGAGAATTTTGATGGTCGCCTTTTTGGCATTTTCTTCAAAATTTTCTATAAAATTGGTGCCATATTAGAATGGAAAACCGCTTGGTGGAAAGCTTATATATATTATTCTAAGCTTGCCAAAAAAAATTGAGGTCGAAAATCCAACTCTAAGTGTGATTTTTCATTTTTTCGGTGTTTTTCCGGTTTTGGCCACTAAAAAATTATTATTAAATTCATGACTTGGAAAAAAATTCTCATTTTTGGTGGCTGAGAAGATCTCATTTTTCTAAGCATGACTGCAAAAAATTGCATCAAAATTCGTCCTCTAGGTCCGTTTTTTGGCCTTATGTCTCCTCGGCAAAAAATGCACTTTTTGGTGGATAATTGGTTTTTGCATATTTGGCTACTATAGGGGGCAACACCCTGCCTGCCCAGGCCCCCCCAGGGCGTGTGCAGGGGTGCCATGGGGGTTGCCCCCCATGCTCACCCAAGCCTTCCTAGGCTTGTGTGGCATCATTTTCCATGGCAAATGTGGGTGTTTCGGGAATCAATGAATCGAGGAAAAAACCGAATTCCGCATCGCGGCGTGGCATCTTTCGGCATCATGACCCATGAGACCCGTGCCTTTGGGGTGTCACGGCGGTAACTTCGTGTCCCTTATCTATCCCAGAACAGGTGCTCAGGGTCCACTTATTTATCCCAGCGTGGGCAAGAGTGGGGGCACGAGAATGGTAGTAGTGCCCCATCGTTTGGATTTGGCTCACTCACTCTCTCTCTCTCTCTATATATATATATATATATATATATACAAGAAGAAGAAGGAGAAGGAGAAAGGAGAAAGGAGAATTCAAAAGGGGGAAATGTTCCCGGCAAAAGCGGCGCGGTGCGCTTGCCACATACTAGACACATTTGTGTTTGCATCGTGACCCGTGAGACCGAGACCTTTGGGGTGTCACTGACGGTAACTCGTGTCCCTTATTCATCCCCAGAACACCGGTGCTCATTGGTCTAGTTGTTGGATGAGTCCCAACGTGATGAGCTTGGTTTTCCACAGAACCTTTGAGACCCGATTTTGGGGGCATCGCGGAGTGGCATCGTTCGGCATCGTGACCCGTGAGGGCCAAGACGCTGGGGTGTCCCTAACGGTAACTTCGTGTCCCTTGTTCATCCCCAGGAACATCGGTGCTCATTGGTCTAGTTGTTAGATGAGCCTGGCGATGTGCTTGGGTTATTCCTCACCATGCCCCGCAGGCGTGTGCGAGAAGTGCGATAGGGCTTGCCCGTGCTCGTCTAAGCCTTCTTAGGCTCTGTGGCATCATTTTCCATGGCAAATGTGGGTGTTTGGGGATCTATGAATCGAGGAAAAAACCGAATTCCGCATTGCGTTGTGGCATGTTAATGCATCATGACCCATGAGACCGAGAGTCTTGGGGTGTCCACGACCATAACTTCGTGTCACTTATCTATCCCCAGGAACTCAGGTGCTCGTTGGTCTAGGTGTTGGGCGAGCCCAGCGTGATGAGCTTGGTTTTCCCGATGCATTGAGAGCGGGGCATTGCGGCGTGGCCTCTTTCGGCATCGTGACTCATGAGACTTCGGGCCTTTGGGGTGTCCACGGCGGTAACTCGTGTCCCATATTTATCCCCGAACAGGTGCTCGTTGGTCTAGTTGTTGGGCCAGTCTCACCGTGATGTGCTTGGTTTTTTCCCAGAGGCATCGAGACCCGATTTTGGGAGGCATCGCGGCGTGGCGTATTTCTTCATCGTGACCCATGAGACCGAGACGCTGGGGTGTCCACTGAAGGTATAACTCGTGTCCCTTATTCATCCCCGAACATCGGTGCTCATTGGTGCAGGTGTTGGATGAGTCCCAGCGCGATGAGCTTGGGTTGTTCCTGTCTGAGGCCCAGGCGTGTGGAGGAGTGCCATGGGGCTTGCCCCGTGCATGCCCAAGCCTTCCAAGGCTGGAGTCACATCATTTTCATGGCAAATGTGGGTGTTTGGGGGTATCAACTTGTACTGCGTTCCCAATTTTTGGAGAATTTTGGTAATTCTCCTTTTTGGCATGTTTTCAAAATTTTCTATAAAATTGATGCCATGTTAGAATGGAAAACCACTTGGTGGGAAGCTTATATATATTATTCTAAGCTTGCCAAAAGATTAAGTCGAAAATCCAACTCTAAGTGTGATTTTCATTTTTTCGGTTTTTGCGGTTTTGGCCACTAAAAATTATTATTAAATTCATGACTTGGAAAAAATTCTCATATTTGGTGGCTGAGAAGATCTCATTTTCTAAGCATGACTGCAAAAAATTGCATCAAAATTCGTTCTCTAGGGCCATTTTTCGGCCTTATGTCTCCTCGGCAAAAAATGCACTCTTTGGTGCAAAATTTGGTTTTGCATATTTCGCGACTATAGAGCGACACCACGCCCGCCCAGGCCCCCCGGGGCGGGTGAGGGGGTGCCATGGGGCTTGCCCCCCATGCTCGCCCAAGCCTTCCTAGGCTTGTGTGGCATCATTTTCCATGGCAAATGTGGGTGTTTGGGGATCTATGAATCGAGGAAAAAGCAGAATTTCGCATCGCGTGGCATCTTAAGGCATCATGACCCATGAGACCGAGACCTTTGGGGTGTCCACGGCGGTAACTCGTGTCCCTTATCTATCCCCAGAACAGGTGCTCATTGGTCTAGGTGTTGGACATGTGCCAGCGTGATGAGCTTGGTTTTCCCGAAGCATTGAGACCAGGGCATCATTTGCGTGGCGTCTTAGAAGCATCGTGACCCATGAGACCGAACGCTTTGGGGTGTCACGGCGGTAACTTCGTGTCCCTTATTTTCCCCGAACACGGTGCTCATTGGTCTAGTTGTTGGGCCGAGTCCCAGCGTGATGAGCTTGGTTTTTCCCAGGAACCTTTGAGACCCGATTTTGGGGGCATCGCGGAGTGGCATCGTTCGGCATCGTGACCCGTGAGGGCCAAGACGCTGGGGTGTCCCTAACGGTAACTCGTGTCCCTTGTTCATCCCGGAACATCGGTGCTCATTGGTCTAGTTGTTGGATGAGCCACAGCGATGTGCTTGGGTTATTCCTCACCGTACCCGCAGGCGTGTGCGAGAAGTGCGATGGGGCTTGCCCGTGCTCGTCTAAGCCTTCTTAGGCTCTGTGGCATCATTTTCCATGGCAAATGTGGGTGTTTGAGGATCTATGAATCGAGGAAAAACCGAATTCCGCATTGCGGTGTGGCATCTTAAGGCATCATGACCCATGAGACCGAGAGTCTTGGGGTGTCACGGCCAGTAACTTCGTGTCCACTTATCTATCCCCGAACTCAGGTGCTCGTTGGTCTAGGTGTTGGGCGAGCCCAGCGTGATGAGCTTGGTTTTTCCCGATGCATTGAGAGCGGGGCATTGCGGCGTGGCCTCTTTCGGCATCGTGACTCATGAGACTCGGGCCTTTGGGGTGTCCACGGCGGTAACTCGTGTCCCATATTTATCCCCAGGAACAGGTGCTCATTGGTCTAGTTGTTGGGCCGAGTCTCAGTGATGTGCTTGGTTTTCCCAGAGGCATCGAGACCCGATTTTGGGAGGCATCGCGGCGTGGCGTATTTCTTCATCGTGACCCATGAGACCGAGACCTGGGGTGTCCACTGAAGGTATAACTCGTGTCCACTTATTCATCCCCGAACATCGGTGCTCATTGGTCTAGGTGTTGGATGAGTCCCAGCGCGATGAGCTTGGGTTGTTCCTGTCGAGGCCCCAGGCGTGTGGAGGGTGCCATGGGGCTTGCCCCGTGCATGCCCAAGCCTTCCAAGGCTGGAGTCACATCATTTTCATGGCAAATGTGGGTGTTTCGGGTATCAACTTGTACTGCGTTCCCAATTTTTGAGAATTTTGGTAATTCTCCTTTTTGGCATGTTTTCAAAATTTTCTATAAAATTGATGCCATGTTAGAATGGAAAACCACTTGGTGGGAAGCTTATATATATTATTCTAAGCTTGCCAAAAAGATTAAGTCGAAAATCCAACTCTAAGTGTGATTTTTCATTTTTCGGTTTTTGCGGTTTTGGCCACTAAAAATTATTATTAAATTCATGACTTGGAAAAAATTCTCATATTTGGTGGCTGAGAAGATCTCATTTTCTAAGCATGACTGCAAAAAAATGCATCAAAATTCAGTCTCTAGGTCCATTTTTCGGCCTTATGTCTCCTCGGCAAGAAATGCACTCTTTGGTGGAAAATTGGTTTTTGCATATTTGGCTACTATAGAGGCGACACCACCTTGCCCAGGCCGGGCGTGTGTGCGAGGGTGCCATGGGGCTTGCCCCATGCTCGCCAAGCCTTCCTAGGCTTGTGTGGCATCATTTTCCATGGCAAATGTGGGTGTTTGGGGATCTATGAATCGAGGAAAAAGCAGATTTCGCATCGCGGCGTGGCATCTTAAGGCATCATGACCCATGAGACCGAGACCTTTGGGGTGTCCACGGCGGTAACTTCGTGTCCCTTATCTATCCCAGAACAGGTGCTCATTGGTCTAGGTGTTGGACATGTGCCAGCGTGATGAGCTTGGTTTTCCGAAGCATTGAGACCAGGGCATCGGCTGCGTGGCGTCTTAGAAGCATCGTGACCCATGAGACCGAACCTTTGGGGTGTCACGGCGGTAACTTCGTGTCCCTTATTTTCCCCGAACAGGTGCTCATTGGTCTAGTTGTTGGGCCGAGTCCCAGCGTGATGAGCTTGGTTTTTCCCAGAGAACCTGAGACCCGATTTTGGGGGCATCGCGGAGTGGCATCATTCGGCATCGTGACCCGTGAGGGCCAAGACGCTGGGGTGTCCCTAACGGTAACTTCGTGTCCCTTGTTCATCCCCGAACATCGGTGCTCATTGGTCTAGTTGTTGGATGAGCCACAGCGCGATGTGCTTGGGTTATTCCTCACCATGCCCCAGGCGTGTGCGAAGTGCGATGGGGCTTGCCCGTGCTCGTCTAAGCCTTCTTAGGCTCTGTGGCATCATTTTCCATGGCAAATGTGGGTGTTTGAGGATCTATGAATCGAGGAAAAAACCGAATTCCGCATTGCGGTGTGGCATCTTAAGGCATCATGACCCATGAGACCGAGAGTCTTGGGGTGTCACGGCCAGTAACTCGTGTCCACTTATCTATCCCCAGAACTCAGGTGCTCGTTGGTCTAGGTGTTGGGCGAGCCCAGCGTGATGAGCTTGGTTTTCCCGATGCATTGAGAGCGGGGCATTGCGGCGTGGCCTCTTTCGGCATCGTGACTCATGAGACTTCGAACCTTTGGGGTGTCCACGGCGGTAACTCGTGTCCCATTTATCCCCGAACAGGTGCTCATTGGTCTAGTTGTTGGGCCGAGTCTCAGTGATGTGCTTGGTTTTTCCCAGGAGCATCGAGACCCGATTTTGGGAGGCATCGCGGCGTGGCGTATTTCTTCATCGTGACCCATGAGACCGAGACGCTGGGGTGTCCACTGAAGGTATAACTTCGTGTCCACTTATTCATCCCCGGAACATCGGTGCTCATTGGTCTAGGTGTTGGATGAGTCCCAGCGATGAGCTTGGGTTGTTCCTGCGAGGCCCAGGCGTGTGGAGGGGTGCCATGGGGCTTGCCCCCCGTGCATGCCCAAGCCTTCCAAGGCTGGAGTCACATCATTTTCATGGCAAATGTGGGTGTTTGAGGTATCAACTTGTAGCTGCACGTTCCCAATTTTTTGAGAATTTTCGGTAATTCTCCTTTTTGGCATGTTTTTCAAAATTTTCTATAAAATTGATGCCATGTTAGAATGGAAAACCACTTGGTGGGAAGCTTATATATATTATTCTAAGCTTGCCAAAAAAGATTTGAGTCGAAAATCCAACTCTTAGGGAGAGTTTTCATTTTTCGGTTTTTGCGGTTTTGGCCACTAAAAAATTATTATTAAATTCATGACTTGGAAAAAAATTCTCATATTTGGTGGCTGAGAAGATCTCATTTTTCTAAGCATGACTGCAAAAAATTGCATCAAAATTCGTTCTCTAGGTCCATTTTTCGGCCTTATGTCTCCTCGGCAAAAAATGCACTCTTTGGTGGAAAATTGGTTTTTGCATATTTGGCTACTATAGGGGGCAGCACCCTGCCCGCCCACGCCCCCCCGGGCGTGTGCAGGGGGGGCGTGGGGGGTGCCCCCCCTGCTCGCCAAGCCTTCCTAGGCTTGTGTGGCATCATTTTCCATGGCAAATGTGGGTGTTTCGGGGATCTATGAATCGAGGAAAACAATGAATTTCGCATCGCGGCGTGGCATCTTAAGGCATCATGACCCATGAGACCGAGACCTTTGGGGTGTCACGGCGGTAACTTCGTGTCCCTTATCTATCCCCGAACAGGTGCTCATTGGTCTAGGTGTTGGACATGTGCCAGCGTGATGAGCTTGGTTTTCCCGAAGCATTGAGACCAGGGCATCATTGCGTGGCGTCTTGACATCGTGACCCATGAGACCGAACCTTTGGGGTGTCACTGGCGGTAACTTCGTGTCCCTTATTTTCCCCAGAACACGGTGCTCATTGGTCTAGTTGTTGGGCCGAGTCCCAGCGTGATGAGCTTGGTTTTTCCCAGAGCGAGACCGATTTTGGGGGCATCGCGGAGTGGCATCATTCGGCATCGTGACCCGTGAGGGCCAAGACGCTGGGGTGTCCCTAACGGTAACTTCGTGTCCCTTGTTCATCCCAGAACATCGGTGCTCATTGGTCTAGTTGTTGGATGAGCCACAGCGATGTGCTTGGGTTATTCCTCACCATGCCCCCGCAGGCGTGTGCGAAGTGCGATGGGGCTTGCCCGTGCTCGTCTAAGCCTTCTTAGGCTCTGTGGCATCATTTTCCATGGCAAATGTGGGTGTTTGAGGATCTATGAATCGAGGAAAAAACCGAATTCCGCATTGCGGTGTGGCATCTTAAGGCATCATGACCCATGAGACCGAGAGTCTTGGGGTGTCACGGCCAGTAACTTCGTGTCCACTTATCTATCCCCAGAACTCCGGTGCTCGTTGGTCTAGGTGTTGGGCGAGCCCAGCGTGATGAGCTTGGTTTTCCCGATGCATTGAGAGCGGGGCATTGCGGCGTGGCCTCTTTCGGCATCGTGACTCATGAGACTCGGGCCTTTGGGGTGTCACGGCGGTAACTCGTGTCCCATATTTATCCCCGAACAGGTGCTCATTGGTCTAGTTGTTGGGCCGAGTCTCAGTGATGTGCTTGGTTTTTTCCCAGAGGCATCGAGACCCGATTTTGGGAGGCATCGCGGCGTGGCGTATTTCTTCATCGTGACCCATGAGACCGAGACGGGGTGTCCCTGAAGGTAACTTCGTGTCCACTTATTCATCCCCGGAACATCGGTGCTCATTGGTCTAGGTGTTGGATGAGTCCCAACGCGATGAGCTTGGGTTGTTCCCTGTGCAGGCCCCAGGCGTGTGGAGGGGTGCCATGGGGCTTGCCCCCCGTGCATGCCCAAGCCTTCCAAGGCTGGAGTCACATCATTTTCATGGCAAATGTGGGTGTTTGGGTATTCAACTTGTAGCTGCACGTTCCCAATTTTTTGAGAATTTTCGGTAATTCTCCTTTTTGGCATGTTTTTCAAAATTTTCTATAAAATTGATGCCATGTTAGAATGGAAAACCACTTGGTGGGAAGCTTATATATATTATTCTAAGCTTGCCAAAAAAGATTGGGGTCGAAAATCCAACTCTAAGTGTGATTTTTCATTTTTTTCGGTTTTTTTGCGGTTTTGGCCACTAAAAAATTATTATTAAATTCATGACTTGGAAAAAAATTCTCATATTTGGTGGCTGAGAAGATCTCATTTTTCTAAGCATGACTGCAAAAAATTGCATCAAAATTCGTTCTCTAGGTCCATTTTTCGGCCTTATGTCTCCTCGGCAAAAAATGCACTCTTTGGTGGAAAATTGGTTTTTGCATATTTGGCTACTATAGGGCGAGCCACCCCGCCCGCCCAGCCCCCCGGGGGCGTGTGCAGGGGTGCCATGGGGCTTGCCCCCCATGCTCGCCCAAGCCTTCCTAGGCTTGTGTGGCATCATTTTCCATGGCAAATGTGGGTGTTTCGGGGATCTATGAATCGAGGAAAAAACCGAATTCCGCATTGCGGTGTGGCATCTTAAGGCATCATGACCCATGAGACCCGGGCCTTTGGGGTGTCACGGCGGTAACTTCGTGTCCCTTATCTATCCCAGAACAGGTGCTCATTGGTCTAGGTGTTGGACATGTGCCAGCGTGATGAGCTTGGTTTTCCCGAAGCATTGAGACCAGGGCATCGGCTGCGTGGCGTCTTGACATCGTGACCCATGAGACCGAGACGCTTTGGGGTGTCACGACGGTAACTTCGTGTCCCTTATTTTCCCCAGAACAGGTGCTCATTGGTCTAGTTGTTGGGCCGAGTCCCAGCGTGATGAGCTTGGTTTTTCCCAGAGAGCCTTTGAGACCCGATTTTGGGGGCATCGCGGAGTGGCATCATTCGGCATCGTGACCCGTGAGGGCCAAGACGCTGGGGTGTCCCTAACGGTAACTTCGTGTCCCTTATTCATCCCAGAACCGGTGCTCATTGGTCTATTTGTTGGATGAGTCCCAGCGCGATGAGCTTGAGTTATTCCTCCCAGGCCCCTCGGGGCGTGTGCGAGAGTGCGATGGGGCTTGCCCATGCTCGCCAAGCCTTGCTAGGCTTGTGTTGCATCATTTTCCATGGCAAATGTGGGTGTTTCGGGGATCTATGAATCGAGGAAAAAACCGAATTCCGCATCGCGGCGTGGCATCTTAAGGGATCATGACCAATGAGACCGAGACCTGGGGTGTCCACGGCGGTAACTCGTGTCCACTTATCTATCCCCAGGAACAGGTGCTCGTTGGTCTAGGTGTTGGGCGAGCCCAGCGTGATGAGCTTGGTTTTCCCGATGCATTGAGAGCGGGGCATTGCGGCGTGGCGTCTTTCGGCATCGTGACTCATGAGACTTCGGGCGCTTTGGGGTGTCCACGGCGGTAACTTCGTGTCCCATATTTAGCCCCGAACAGGTGCTCATTGGTCTAGTTGTTGGGCCGAGTCTCACCATGATGTGCTTGGTTTTTCCCAGGCATCGAGACCCGATTTTGGGAGGCATCGCGGCGTGGCGTATTTCTTCATCGTGACCCATGAGACCGAGACCTTTGGGGTGTCCACTGAAGGTAACTTCGTGTCCACTTATTCATCCCGGAACATCGGTGCTCATTGGTCTAGGTGTTGGATGATTCCCAGCGATGAGCTTGGGTTGTTCCTGCCGCAGGCCCCAGGCGTGTGGAGGGTGCCATGGGGCTTGCCCCGTACAAGCCCAACCTTCCTAGGCTTGAGTCGCATCATTTTCATGGCAAAGGTGGGTGCTCAGGGATCTATGATTTGAGGAAAAAACCAAATTTCGCATCGCGGCTAGCAACTTTCGGCATCATGACCCATGAGACCGGTATTTGGGGTGTCCACGGCGGTAACTCGTGTCCACTTATTTATCCCCAGAACTCTGTTGTTCGTTGGTCTAGGTGTTGGGCGAGTGCCAGCGTGATGAGCTTGGTTTTTCACGATGCATTGAGGCAGAGGCATTGCGGCGTGGTGTTTTTGCATCGTGACCCATGAGACCGAGACGCTGGGGTGTCACGGCGATTACTCGTGTCGCTTTATTCATCCCCGAACATCGGTGCTCATTGGTCTAGGTGTTGGGCCGAGCCCAGCCCAGCGGTGAGCTTGGGTTATTCCTATCGATGTCCCATTTTCCTAGGCAAGCGTGGGTGTTTTGAACTCTTATGATTTGAGAAAAAGGCCGAATTTTGTGCACAGTGCCCGAACAGGTTTTCACCGAGTGTTATGTTACTGCGTGTGATTGGTACTTGTCATGCTTAGCTGTGCGAGATAAAGTATTTGTCGGATATTGCATATCCTCTCTTGCCTTTGGTGTGCGGGTTGTTGCTTGTCTGGCGGCATTTAGTCTAGCAAGCAGCGTGGGCGTGTGAGTGGTATTCGGGATGTTTGTCTTTGGTGGCTCCATGCTTGTGCATCGAGCAGTCTGCATGCAACCCTCTCAAAAATTCACCTAATTAGTTGTGCCTTTGGTGTCTAATTCTAGTTCTGTGTTGCTACCTATTAAAAGGTACGTGTGGCTTGTTGGAATTTTCCCGTCCGTCCTCTTTGGTTGGGTCGTGGGGGCTTTGGAAGTATTATGTGTGCGCCAATTTAGTTATGCTCCACGGTGACTATTTTGGTGTGCATGTACTTCTTGTTTTCTTGGATGCGGTGCATGAGGTGAGCGTGGGTTGTTTTCCCATTGTGCCCGCTTAAGTTTCGGTTGACTTAAAATGATGCCTGCCTTTTTGCATGTTTTGTGTTCCATTAGTGGGCGCAAAGCTTGCATGATGTCTGAAGTCATTAATGGATGCTACCTGGTTGATCCTGCCCGGTAGTCATATGCTTGTCTCGAAGATTAAGCCATGCATGTGTAAGTATGAACTAATTGGTGTGAAGCTGCGAATGGCTCATTAAATCGATTATAGTTTGTTTGATGGTATCTCTTACTCGGATAGCAGTAGTAATTCTAGAGCTAATCGTGCAACAAACCGAGCTTACGGAAGGGATGCATTTATTAGATAAAGGTCGGCCTTGAGCTCTGCTGTTGCTTTGATGATTCATGATAACTGCGTCGGATCGCCGCGGCCGCTTGTCTTTGGCGGCGCATCATTCAAATTTACGCCCTATCGACTTTCGATGGTAGGATAGTGGCCTACCATGGTGGTGACGGGTGGCGGAGAATTAGGGTTCGATTAGGAGAGGAGCACGGCGGCTACCACATCCAAGGAAAGCGGCGGCGCCAAATTACCAATCCTAACACGGGGAGGTAGTGACAATAAATAACAATCTGGGCTCATTAGTGCAGTAATTGGAATAGTACAATCTAAATCCCTGCGAGGATCCATTGGAGGGCAAGTGCGGTGCCCGGCCGTAGCGGTAATTCGGCTCAATAGCGTATATTTAAGTTGTTGCGATTAAAAAGCTCGTAGTTGGACCTTGGGTTGGGTCGATCGGTCGCCTACGGTGTGCCGGTCGGCTCGTCCACTAACGGCGATGCGCTCCTGGCCTTAGCGGCGGTCGTGCCTCGTATTTGTTACTTGAAGAAATTAGAGTGCTCAAAGCAAGCCTACGCTCTGGATACATTAGCATGGGATAACACCACGAGATTACGATCTGTGTGTTGGCCTTCGGGATCGGAGTAATGATTAACGAGGGACGGTCGGGGCATTCGTATTTCATAGTCGGAGGTGAAATTCTTGGATTTATGAAAGGCGAACAAGCTGCGAAAGCATTTGCGAGATGTTTTCATTAATCAGAGCGAAAGTTGGGGGCTCGAAGGCGATCGGATACCGTCCTAGTCTCGACCATAAGCGATGCGAGCCAGGATCGGCGGATGTTGCTTTTAGGACTCATTGGCACCTTATGAAATCAAAGTCTTTGGGTTCAGGGAGTATGGTCGCAAGGCTGAAACTTAAAGGAATTGACGGAAGGGCACCACCAGGAGTGGAGCTGCGGCTTAATTTGACTCGACAGGAAACTTACCAGGTCGGACATAGTAAGGATTGTGGTGAGAGCTCTTTCTTGATTCTATGGGTGGTGGTGCATGGCCGTTCTTAGTTGGTGGAAGCGATTTATGCAGTTAATTAGTTAGCGAGCGAGACCTCGGCTGCTAAATAGCTATGTGGAGGTAACCCTCCACGGCCGGCTTCTTAGAGGGACTATGGCGCTTAGGCCACGGAAGTTTGAGGCAATAGCAGTGCAGTGATGCCGCCCAGATGTTACGGGCGCCGCGCATCTACAGCGATGTATTCAGCGAGTCTATAGCCTTGGCCAAGCGGGCCGGGTAATCTTTGAAATTTCATCGTGATGGGGATAGATCATTGCAATTGTTGGTCTTCAGCGAGGAATTCCTAGTAGCGCGAGTCATCGGCTCGCGTTGACTACGTCCACGCCGCTTTGTACACACGCCGTCGCTCCTGCAGATTGAATGGTCAGGTGAAGTGTTCGGATTGCGGCGGCGTGGGCGGTTCATTTGCTGCGGCGTTGTGAGAAGTCACGAACCTTATCATTTAGAGGAAGGAGAAGTCGTAACAAGGTTTCCGTAGGTGAACTGCGGAAGGATCATTGTCGATGCCTTACATGCGGGCCAGGCACAGTGAATCTGTTTGAACACGTAGGGTTGGCTTGAGGTGTTCCACGCCTCGACCTACCTTGAGGTAGGAGGGGCCACCGGTGCGTTCCTGCTTGCCTAAACACAAACCCGGCCAATCGCCCAGGAACTAAATTTCGTTCAGCGCACCCCGTTGGCGGAGGCGGTTCTCCTGCGGGTGGTGTTTTGAAGCATGACACATAATGACTCTCGACAGCGGATATCTAGGCTCTTTGCATCGATGAAGAGCGTGGCGAAATCACGATACTTGGTGTGAATTGCGAGAATCCAGTGAACCATCGAGTCTTTGAGCATAAGTTGCGCCCAAAGCCATTAGGTTGAGAACGCGTCTGCTGGGCGTCACATATCGTTGCCGATGCCAATTTCCTCTTAGATAGGAGGTATGTTGTGCGGGGTGAATGATGGCTTCCGTGAGCCTTTGTTGCCTCATGGTTGGTTGGAAATTGAGTCCTTGGTAGGGTGTGCCATGATAGATGGTGGTTGAGTGATGCGAGACCATATCATGTGAGACTCTACCAAACTTGGCCTCTGTGACCCGTGCGTCTTTGAGCGCTCATGGCGAGACCTCGGTCGGCGGGGCTACCCGTGAGTTTAAGCATATCAATAAAGCGGAGGAAAAGAAACTAACAAGGATTCCGCTTAGTAGCGGCGAGCGAGCGGGAAGAGCCCACCATGAGAATCGGTCGCCCTGGCGTTGAATTGTAGTCTGGAGCGTCCTCGGCGGCGGACCGGGCCCAAGTCCCTGGAAGAGGCGTCGGAGAAAGGTGAGCCCGTTGTGCCGGACCACTGTCGCACCACAGCGTATTTGTCGGCGTCGGGTTGTTTGGGAATGCTGACCCCAATCGGGCGGTAAATTCCGTCGAGGCTAAATCTTGGCGAGAGGCAGATGGCGAACAAATCTGCGAGGAAAGATGAAAAAGGACTTTGAAAAGAGAGTCAAGAGTGCTTGAAATTGTCGGGAGGAAGCGAATGGGGCGGCGATTTGTCTCGGTCGGATGTGGAGCGGTTAGTCTTGCGGTCTGCGATCGACTTCGAGACATTGGCCGTCGCGGTTGTGGTGGTGGCTGAGCGGGCTGTTGAAATGCTCGTGGAGGCGTCATCACCACGATTGTGGATGGCGACCTGCGCTGCCGGCGTGCTTTGTCACTTGCGTGCTCTGGCGTCGGCTGTGGGCTCCCGTTCGGCCGATCTTGAAACCACGGACCAAGAGTCGACATGTGTGCGAGTCAGCGGGCGAGTAAACGTAAGCGCAAGGAAGCTAATTGGCGGGATCCCTGGTGGGTTGCACCGTAGCCGACCACGATCTTTTGTGAAGGGTTCGGTGAAACATACTGTCGGGACCGAAAGATGGTGAACTATGCCTGGCGGGGCGAAGCGAGAGAAACTACGGTGGAGGCGCGGCGATCTTGACGATGCAAATCGTTAAATCGACTTGGGTATAGGCGAAAGACTAATCGAGCGTCTAGTAGCTGGTTCCCTCAGAAGTTTCCCTCGGGATAGGCTGGGCAGAGGCGAGTTCTATCGGGTAAAGCCAATGATTAGAGGCATCGGGGCGCCAGCGCCCTCGACCTGTTCTCAAACTTTAAATAGGTAGGGCGGTGTGGCTGCTCTGTTGAGCCATGCCAAGGAATCGAGAGCTCAAGTGGGCCATTTTGGTAGCGAGCGGCGTCGGGATGAGCAGGAGCGGGTTCTGATTGCCCAATTGTCGCTAACCTAGACCCCACAAAGGGTGTTGGTCGATTAAGGCAAGCGGGGCGGTGGTCATGGAAGTCGAAATCCGCTAAGGAGTGTGTAACAACTCACTGCCGAATCAACTAGCCCGAAAATGGATGGCGCTAAAGCGCGCGACCTATACCCGGCCGTCGGGGCAAGAGCCAGGCCACGATGAGTAGGAGAAGCGCGGCGGTCATTGCAAAACCGAGCGCGAGCACAGGCGGGCGATCGTCGGTGCAGATCTTGGTGGTAGTAGCAAATATTCAAATGAGAACTTTGAAGGCGAAGAGAAAGGTTCCATGTGAGCGGCACTTGCACATGGGTTAGTCGATCCTAAGGGGCGGGGAAGCCGTCGATAAGCGCTATAAGCGCGTGCAAAGGAATCGGGTTAAAATTCTGAGCAGGGATGTGGTGGTGGCGGCAGCGTTAGAAGTCGGAGGCGTTGGCGGGGGCCGGAAAGAGTTATCTTTTACGTTTAACGGCTGCCCACCACGAGCGGCTCGGCCGGTAGAGGTCGGCCGGCTGGAAAGAGCACCGCCGCGTCGCGTGGTGTCCGGTCGCCCTGGCGACCTTGAAAATCCGGAGGGCCGAGTGCCTTCCATGCGGTCGTACTCATAACGCATCAGGTCTCCAAGGTGAGCGACCTGCAGTCGATGGAACAATGTAGGCAAGGAAGTCGGCAAAATGGATCCGTAACCTCGGGAAAAGGATTGGCTCACGAGGGTGAGCACGGGGTCCCAGATCCGAACCGTCGGCTGTTGGTGGGTAGCTTGAGCTGCTCCGTGGCGAGGCGGGTCGCCAGCGTCTTACGTCGGAGGAGCAGTTGAGAGCAGGCCGCCGGGGCCTCTTCCGGGCATCGAGCGATCGGCTTCAGGCGAGTGCGGACAAGGGAATCCATTGTTTAATTAAAACAAAGCATTGCGATGGTCCCTGCGGATGTTGGCGCAATGTGATTTACGCCCGGTGCTCACGAATGTCAAAGTGAAGAAATTCAACCAGCGGCGGGTAAGCGGCGGGAGTAACTATGACTCTCTTAAGGTAGCCAAATGCCTGCGTCATCTAATTAGTAGCGCATGAATGGATTAACGAGATTCCCCTTTGTCACATCTCTCATCCGGCGAAACCACGGCCAAAGGAGCGGGCTTGGCGGAATCGTGAGGAAGAAGACCTGTTGAGCTTGACTCTGGTCAGGCTTTGTGAAATGACTTGAGAGGTGTAGGATAAGTGGGGGCTGGAAAGCGAAAGTGAAATACCACTACTTTTAACGTTATTTTACTTATTAGTGAATCGGGCGAGCGCCCTCTTTTTGGATCAAAGTGGCCTCGGTCGGTCGATCAGGCGGAAGACATTGTCGGTGGGGAGTTTGGGTGAGGCGGCACATCTGTTAAAGATAACGCGGTGTCCTAAGATGAGCTCAGCGAGCAATCTCGTGTGGAACAAAGGGTAAAAGCTTCGTTTGATTCGATTTCGATGCTGAATCTGACGAGTAGCGTGGCCTATCGATCCTTTAGTCGCCGAATTTGAAGCTAGAGGTGTCGGAAAAAGTTACCACGGGGATAAGCGGCTTGTGGCGACGGCGTTCATAAGCGGCGTTGCTTTTTGATCCTTGATGTCGGCTCTTCCTATCATTGTGAAGCGAAATTCACCAAGTGTTGGATTGTTCACCCACGATAGGGAGCGTGGTGGGTTTAGGCGAGTCGTGAGGCAGGTTAGTTTTACCCTGCGATGGCGATTGTCGCGATAGTAATTCAACCTGAATGCGAGGAAGGCGGTTGATTCGCCTGATTGGTCATCGGCTTGGTTGAAAAGCGATGTGCGAAGCTACCGTGCGTTGGATTATGGTGAGCAGCCTCTAAGTCGAGAATCCGGGCTAGGCAGCGATCGTCGCCCGTCGTTAAACTGCCGACCAGCGATGGGGGCCTTGGCCCCGAGAACGCGTCTTGGATTGGTGAACCTCGCAAGGCGGATGAGCCTTGCGAGGCACCTGGCGCTATTCCCATCGGCGGCGGGTAGAATCGCTGCCAGCGACTTAAATCTGGCGGCGGGTATTGTAAGTGGCGAGTGGCCTTCTTTGCCCACGATCCTTGGTCAGCCCTTGTAAGCCGATTAAATCCCGACCAAACAAGAAATACAAAGCACACCGAATCGGCTCTGCGAAATCATAGGGTTGACATTTGTTTGAAAAGGTGGGAACTTATCGCTCCGCAGCGTCCACGACCTATTGTGGGTGGGGGTTACATCCCCGTGCCCAGCCTTGAGTGAGCGTTGGCGATGCTCGGCTGTAAGGGCTCCATACTCGATGGGGTACGCCTTGAGGTTGGGGTGAGCAAGTCATGGAAGCGAGCGGCTTGATAGCCACAACAGCATTCCCAACACGCAAGTGGGGTGCGCTGCCCGGCTTCTAAGCGGGTGTCTGGTGGAACAATGTTGTACTTAAGGTGATCGCGGCGTGCCTTGGATATATAGTCGTATAAAATCTTTGGACCCGCGGTAAAGGGAGGCCGAGCCATGGGGAGCGTTGCGGCGTGCGGCACTCGGGGCGTTGCAAAGTGAAGAGGCGGGGTGCGGTGATGCCCGTTTGCGGCTTTGTGCGATGTCGGCCGTCTGCAGGCGGTGCGTGCACACCTCGATCTGCGGTGGGGTCTCGGCGAACGCGTTATGCGTGGCTACATGAGCATTGGGGTGAAGTGCTCCCCAACATGTCTCTAACATTTATACATAGGGTTCTGAATCCACTTTCCCAGAGGCAGAGACCGATTTTGCGAGGCATCGCGGCGTGGCGTCTTTTTGCATCGTGACCCATGAGACCGAACGCTTTGGGGTGTCCACGGCGGTAACTTCGTGTCCACTTATTCATCCCCAGAACAGGTGCTCATCGGTCTAGTTGTTGGGCGAGTCCCAGCGTGATGAGCATGGTTTTTCCCGAGACCACGATTTTGGGAGGCATCGCGGCGGCGTCTTCTGCATCGTTACCCATGAGACCGAACGCGGGGTGTCCACGGCGGTAACTCGTGTCCCTTATGCATCCCCAGGAAAACCGGTGCTCAACTGGTCTAGTTGTTGGGCCGAGTCCCAGCGTGATGAGCTTGGTTTTCCCAGAGGCAGAGACCACGATTTTGGGAGGCATCGCGGCGGCGTCTTTACGCATCGTGACCCATGAGACCGAGACGCTGGGGTGTCACGGCGGTAACTTCGTGTCCCTTATGCATCCCCGAACAGGTGCTCATCGGTCTAGTTGTTGGATGAGTCCCGGTAGCGAGTGTTGCATGAGTCCCAGCGCGATGAGCTTGGGCATTTCCTGCCCGAGCCCAGGCGTGTGGAGGGTGCCATGGGGCTTGCCCCATGCATGCCCAAGCCTTCCTAGGCTTGAGTCACATCATTTTCATGGCAAGCGTGGGTGTTAGTGGAATATCCAACTTGTAGCTACGTTCCCAATTTTTGGAGAATTTTGATGGTCGCCTTTTTGGCATTTTCTTCAAAATTTTCTATAAAATTGGTGCCATATTAGAATGGAAAACCGCTTGGTGGAAAGCTTATATATATTATTCTAAGCTTGCCAAAAAAAATTGGGGTCGAAAATCCAACTCTAAGTGTGATTTTTCATTTTTTCGGTGTTTTTCCGGTTTTGGCCACTAAAAAATTATTATTAAATTCATGACTTGGAAAAAAATTCTCATTTTTGGTGGCTGAGAAGATCTCATTTTTCTAAGCATGACTGCAAAAAATTGCATCAAAATTCGTCCTCTAGGTCCGTTTTTTGGCCTTATGTCTCCTCGGCAAAAAATGCACTTTTTGGTGGATAATTGGTTTTTGCATATTTGGCTACTATAGGGGGCAACACCCTGCCTGCCCAGGCCCCCCCAGGGCGTGTGCAGGGGTGCCATGGGGGTTGCCCCCCATGCTCACCCAAGCCTTCCTAGGCTTGTGTGGCATCATTTTCCATGGCAAATGTGGGTGTTTCGGGAATCAATGAATCGAGGAAAAAACCGAATTCCGCATCGCGGCGTGGCATCTTTCGGCATCATGACCCATGAGACCCGTGCACTGGGGTGTCCCTGACGGTAACTCGTGTCCCTTATCTATCCCCAGAACACCGGTGCTCCGGGTCCCTTATTTATCCCCAGGGCGTGGGCAAGGGCTGGGGCACGAGAATGGGCGCCGTGCCCCATCGTTTGGATTTGGCTCACTCACTCTCTCTCTCTCTATATATATATATATATATATATATACAAGAAGGAGAAGGAGAAGGAGAAAGGAGAATTCAAAAGGGGGAAATGTTCCCGGCAAAAGCGGCGCGGTGCGCTTGCCACATACTAGACACATTTGTGTTTGCATCGTGACCCATGAGACCCGGGCACTGGGGTGTCCCTGACGGTAACTCGTGTCCCTTATTCATCCCCAGAACACCGGTGCTCATTGGTCTAGTTGTTGGATGAGTCCCAACGTGATGAGCTTGGTTTTTTCCCAGAACCGAGACCGATTTTGGGGGCATCGCGGAGTGGCATCGTTCGGCATCGTGACCCGTGAGGGCCAGAGACGCTGGGGTGTCCTAACGGTAACTTCGTGTCCCTTGTTCATCCCAGGAACATCGGTGCTCATTGGTCTCGTTGTTGGATGCGCCACAACGCGCTGTGCTTGGGTTATTCCCTCACCGTACCCCGCAGGCGTGTGCGAAGTGCGATAGGGCTTGCCCGTGCTCGTCTAAGCCTTCTTAGGCTCTGTGGCATCATTTTCCATGGCAAATGTGGGTGTTTGAGGATCTATGAATCGAGGAAAAAACCGAATTCCGCATTGCGGTGTGGCATCTTAAGGCATCATGACCCATGAGACCGAGAGTGCTGGGGTGTCACGACCATAACTTCGTGTCACTTATCTATCCCCGGAACTCAGGTGCTCGTTGGTCTAGGTGTTGGGCGAGCCCAGCGTGATGAGCTTGGTTTTCCCGATGCATTGAGAGCGGGGCATTGCGGCGTGGCCTCTTTCGGCATCGTGACTCATGAGACTCGAACCTTTGGGGTGTCACGGCGGTAACTCGTGTCCCATATTTATCCCAGAACAGGTGCTCGTTGGTCTAGTTGTTGGGCCGAGTCTCAGTGATGTGCTTGGTTTTTCCCGAGGCATCGAGACCCGATTTTGGGAGGCATCGCGGCGTGGCGTATTTCTTCATCGTGACCCATGAGACCGAGACGCTGGGGTGTCCCTGAAGGTATAACTTCGTGTCCACTTATTCATCCCCGGAACATCGGTGCTCATTGGTCTAGGTGTTGGATGAGTCCCAGCGATGAGCTTGGGTTGTTCCTGTCTTGAGGCCCCAGGCGTGTGGAGGGTGCCATGGGGCTTGCCCCCCGTGCATGCCCAAGCCTTCCAAGGCTGGAGTCACATCATTTTTCATGGCAAATGTGGGTGTTTCAGGGGGTATCCAACTTGTAGCTGCACGTTCCCAATTTTTTGAGAATTTTCGGTAATTCTCCTTTTTGGCATGTTTTTCAAAATTTTCTATAAAATTGATGCCATGTTAGAATGGAAAACCACTTGGTGGGAAGCTTATATATATTATTCTAAGCTTGCCAAAAAAGATTGGGGTCGAAAATCCAACTCTAAGTGTGATTTTCATTTTTCGGTTTTTGCGGTTTTGTCCACTACACATTTATTATTAAATTCATGACTTGGAAAAAATTCTCATATTTGGTGGCTGAGAAGATCTCATTTTTCTAAGCATGACTGCAAAAAATTGCATCAAAATTCGTTCTCTAGGTCCATTTTTCGGCCTTATGTCTCCTCGGCAAAAAATGCACTCTTTGGTGGAAAATTGGTTTTTGCATATTTGGCTACTATAGAGGCAGCACCACCTGCCCAGGCCCCGGGCGTGTGCGAGGAGTGCCATGGGGCTTGCCCCCATGCTCGCCAAGCCTTCCTAGGCTTGTGTGGCATCATTTTCCATGGCAAATGTGGGTGTTTGGGGATCTATGAATCGAGGAAAAAGCAGAATTTCGCATCCGTGGCATCTTAAGGCATCATGACCCATGAGACCGGGACCTTTGGGGTGTCCACGGCGGTAACTTCGTGTCCCTTATCTATCCCCGAACACGGTGCTCATTGGTCTAGGTGTTGGACATGTGCCAGCGTGATGAGCTTGGTTTTCCCGAAGCATTGAGACCAGGGCATCATTGCGTGGCGTCTTCGAAGCATCGTGACCCATGAGACCGAACCTTTGGGGTGTCACGGCGGTAACTTCGTGTCCCTTATTTTCCCCGAACAGGTGCTCATTGGTCTAGTTGTTGGGCCGAGTCCCAGCGTGATGAGCTTGGTTTTTCCCAGAGAGCCTTTGAGACCGATTTTGGGGGCATCGCGGAGTGGCATCATTCGGCATCGTGACCCGTGAGGGCCAGAGACGCTGGGGTGTCCCTAACGGTAACTTCGTGTCCCTTGTTCATCCCAGAACATCGGTGCTCATTGGTCTAGTTGTTGGATGAGCCACAGCGCGATGTGCTTGGGTTATTCCTCACCATGCCCCGCAGGCGTGTGCGAAGTGCGATGGGGCTTGCCCGTGCTCGTCTAAGCCTTCTTAGGCTCTGTGGCATCATTTTCCATGGCAAATGTGGGTGTTTGAGGATCTATGAATCGAGGAAAAAACCGAATTCCGCATTGCGGTGTGGCATCTTAAGGCATCATGACCCATGAGACCGAGTCTTGGGGTGTCACGGCCAGTAACTTCGTGTCCACTTATCTATCCCCGAGAACTCAGGTGCTCGTTGGTCTAGGTGTTGGGCGAGCCCAGCGTGATGAGCTTGGTTTTCCCGATGCATTGAAGCGGGGCATTGCGGCGTGGCCTCTTTCGGCATCGTGACTCATGAGACTTCGGGCCTTTGGGGTGTCACGGCGGTAACTCGTGTCCCATATTTATCCCCAGAACAGGTGCTCATTGGTCTAGTTGTTGGGCCGAGTCTCAGTGATGTGCTTGGTTTTTCCCAGGAGCATCGAGACCCGATTTTGGGAGGCATCGCGGCGTGGCGTATTTCTTCATCGTGACCCATGAGACCGGGCCTTTGGGGTGTCCCTGAAGGTATCAACTTCGTGTCCACTTATTCATCCCCAGAACATCGGTGCTCATTGGTCTAGGTGTTGGATGAGTCCCAGCGATGAGCTTGGGTTGTTCCTGCGAGGCCCCAGGCGTGTGGAGGAGTGCCATGGGGCTTGCCCCGTGCATGCCCAAGCCTTCCAAGGCTGGAGTCACATCATTTTCATGGCAAATGTGGGTGTTTGAGGGTATCCAACTTGTATGCGTTCCCAATTTTTGAGAATTTTCGGTAATTGTCCTTTTTGGCATGGTTTTCAAAATTTTCTATAAAATTGATGCCATGTTAGAATGGAAAACCACTTGGTGGGAAGCTTATATATATTATTCTAAGCTTCCCAAAAAAGATTGGGTCGAAAATCCAACTCTAAGTGTGATTTTTCATTTTTTTCGGTTTTTTTGCGGTTTTGGCCACTAAAAAATTATTATTAAATTCATGACTTGGAAAAAAATTCTCATATTTGGTGGCTGAGAAGATCTCATTTTTCTAAGCATGACTGCAAAAAATTGCATCAAAATTCGTTCTCTAGGTCCATTTTTCGGCCTTATGTCTCCTCGGCAAAAAATGCACTCTTTGGTGGAAAATTGGTTTTTGCATATTTGGCTACTATAGGGGGCAGCACCCTGCCCCCCCAGGCCCCCCGGGGCGTGTGCGGGGGTGCCATGGGGCTTGCCCCCCATGCTCGCCCAAGCCTTCCTAGGCTTGTGTGGCATCATTTTCCATGGCAAATGTGGGTGTTTCGGGGATCTATGAATCGAGGAAAAAACCGAATTTCGCATCGCGGCGTGGCATCTTAAGGCATCATGACCCATGAGACCGAGACGCTTTGGGGTGTCCACGGCGGTAACTTCGTGTCCCTTATCTACCCCCAGAACCCCGGTGCTCATTCGTCTAGGTGTTGCACATGTGCCCACGTGATGAGCTTGGTTTTTCCCGAAGCATTGAGACCAGGGCATCATTGCGTGGCGTCTTCGAGCATCGTGACCCATGAGACCGAACCTTTGGGGTGTCACGGCGGTAACTTCGTGTCCCTTATTTTCCCCAGAACACGGTGCTCATTGGTCTAGTTGTTGGGCCGAGTCCCAGCGTGATGAGCTTGGTTTTTTCCCGAGACCTTTGAGACCCGATTTTGGGGGCATCGCGGAGTGGCATCATTCGGCATCGTGACCCGTGAGGGCCAAGACGCGGGGTGTCCCTCACGGTAACTCGTGTCCCTTATGCATCCCCAGAACACCGGTGCTCATTGGTCTAGTTGTTGGATGAGTCCCAGCGCGATGAGCTTGAGTTATTCCTCCCAGGGCCCCTGGGGCGTGTGCGAGAAGTGCGATGGGGCTTGCCCCGTACTCGCCCAGCCTTGCTAGGCTTGTGTTGCATCATTTTCCATGGCAAATGTGGGTGTTTCGGGGATCTATGAATCGAGGAAAAAACCGAATTCCGCATCGCGGCGTGGCATCTTAAGGCATCATGACCAATGAGACCGAGACGCTTTGGGGTGTCACGGCGGTAACTCGTGTCCACTTATCTATCCCAGAACAGGTGCTCGTTGGTCTAGGTGTTGGGCGAGCCCAGCGTGATGAGCTTGGTTTTCCCGATGCATTGAGAGCGGGGCATTGCGGCGTGGCGTCTTTCGGCATCGTGACTCATGAGACTTCGAACGCTTTGGGGTGTCCACGGCGGTAACTCGTGTCCCATATTTATCCCCGAACAGGTGCTCATTGGTCTAGTTGTTGGGCCGAGTCTCACCATGATGTGCTTGGTTTTTCCAGAGGCATCGAGACCGATTTTGGGAGGCATCGCGGCGTGGCGTATTTCTTCATCGTGACCCATGAGACCGAGACGCTGGGGTGTCCACTGAAGGTAACTTCGTGTCCACTTATTCATCCCCGGAACATCGGTGCTCATTGGTCTAGGTGTTGGATGATTCCCAGCGCGATGAGCTTGGGTTGTTCCTGCCACGAGGCCCCAGGCGTGTGGAGGGGTGCCATGGGGCTTGCCCCGTGCATGCCCAACCTTCCTAGGCTTGAGTCGCATCATTTTCATGGCAAAGGTGGGTGCTCAGGGGATCTATGATTTGAGGAAAAAACCAAATTTCGCATCGCGGCAGCAACTTTCGGCATCATGACCCATGAGACCGAGGCGTGGGGTGTCCACGGCGGTAACTTCGTGTCCACTTATTTATCCCGAACTCTGTTGTTCGTTGGTCTAGGTGTTGGGCGAGTGCCAGCGTGATGAGCTTGGTTTTCACTGATGCATTGAGGCCAGAGGCATTGCGGCGTGGTGTTTTTGCATCGTGACCCATGAGACCGAACCTTTGGGGTGTCCACGGCGATTACTCGTGTCCTTTATTCATCCCGAACATCGGTGCTCATTGGTCTAGGTGTTGGGCCGAGCCCAGCCAGCGGTGAGCTTGGGTTATTCCTATCGATGTCCCATTTTCCTAGGCAAGCGTGGGTGTTTTGAACTCTTATGATTTGAGAAAAAGGCCGAATTTTGTGCACAGTGCCCGAACAGGTTTTCACCGAGTGTTATGTTACTGCGTGTGATTGGTACTTGTCATGCTTAGGCGTGCGAGATAAAGTATTTGTCGGATATTTGCATATCCTCTCTTGCCTTTGGTGTGCGGGTTGTTGCTTGTCTGGCGGCATTTAGTCTAGCAAGCAGCGTGGGCGTGTGAGTGGTATTCGGGATGTTTGTCTTTGGTGGCTCCATGCTTGTGCATCGAGCAGTCTGCATGCAACCCTCTCAAAAATTCACCTAATTAGTTGTGCCTTTGGTGTCTAATTCTAGTTCTGTGTTGCCTACCTATTAAAAGGTACCGTGTGGCTTGTTGGAATTTTCCCGTCCGTCCTCTTTGGTTGGAGTCGTGGGGGCTTTGGAAGTATTATGTGTGCGCCAATTTAGTTATGCTCCACGGTGACTATTTTGGTGTGCATGTACTTCTTGTTTTCTTGGATGCGGTGCATGAGGTGAGCGTGGGTTGTTTTCCCATTGTGCCCTTAAGTTTCGGTTGACTTAAAATGATGCCTGCCTTTTTGCATGTTTTGTGTTCCATTAGTGGGCGCAAAGCTTGCATGATGTCTGAAGTCATTAATGGATGCTACCTGGTTGATCCTGCCCGGTAGTCATATGCTTGTCTCGAAGATTAAGCCATGCATGTGTAAGTATGAACTAATTGAGTGTGAAGCTGCGAATGGCTCATTAAATCGATTATAGTTTGTTTGATGGTATCTCTACTCGGATAGCAGTAGTAATTCTAGAGCTAATCGTGCAACAAACCCGACTTACGGAAGGGATGCATTTATTAGATAAAAGGTCGGCCTTGAGCTCTGCTGTTGCTTTGATGATTCATGATAACTCGTCGGATCGCCGCGGCCGCTTGTCTTTGGCGGCGCATCATTCAAATTTACGCCTATCGACTTTCGATGGTAGGATAGTGGCCTACCATGGTGGTGACGGGTGACGGAGAATTGGGGTTCGATTAGGAGAGGAGCCTGGCGGCTACCACATCGAGGAAAGGCGGCGGTAGCGCAAATTACCCAATCCTAACACGGGGAGGTAGTGACAATAAATAACAATCTGGGCTCATTAGTGCAGTAATTGGAATAGTACAATCTAAATCCCTTAACGAGGATCCATTGGAGGGCAAATGCGGTGCCGGTAGCGGTAATTCCGGCTCAATAGCGTATATTTAAGTTGTTGCGATTAAAAAGCTCGTAGTTGGACCTTGGGTTGGAGTCGATCGGTCGCCTACGGTGTGCCGGTCGGCTCGTCCACTAACGGCGATGCGCTCCTGGCCTTAGCGGCGGGTCGTGCCTCGTATTTGTTACTGAAGAAATTAGAGTGCTCAAAGCAAGCCTACGCTCTGGATACATTAGCATGGGATAACACCACGGGATTGATCTATTGTGTTGGCGCCGGGATCGGAGTAATGATTAACGAGGGGACGATCGGGGGCATTCGTATTTCATAGTCGAGAGGTGAAATTCTTGGATTTATGAAAGGCGAACAAGCTGCGAAAGCATTTGCGAGGATGTTTTCATTAATCAGAGCGAAAGTTGGGGGCTCGAAGGCGATCGGATACCGTCCTAGTCTCGACCATAAGCGATGCCGAGCCAGGATCGGCGGATGTTGCTTTTAGGACTCGTGGCACCTTATGAAAATCAAAGTCTTTGGGTTCAGGGAGTATGGTCATGGCTGAAACTTAAAGGAATTGTGGAAGGGCACCACCAGGAGTGGAGCTGCGGCTTAATTTGACTCGACAGGAAACTTACCAGGTCGGACATAGTAAGGATTGTGGTGAGAGCTCTTTCTTGATTCTATGGGTGGTGGTGCATGGC
This sequence comes from Calophaca sinica, assembly GCA_037113605.1. Lineage (NCBI taxonomy): Eukaryota > Viridiplantae > Streptophyta > Magnoliopsida > Fabales > Fabaceae > Calophaca > Calophaca sinica. The sequence goes on from JBAFXK010000078.1 coordinate 85,445, forward strand.
CGTTCTTAGTTGGTGGAAGCGATTTATGCAGTTAATTAGTTAGCGAGCGAGACCTCGGCTGCTAAATAGCTATGTGGAGGTAACCCTCCACGGCCGGCTTCTTAGAGGGACTATGGCGCTTAGGCCCACGGAAGTTTGAGGCAATAGCAGTGCAGTGATGCCGCCAGATGTTACGGGCGCCGCAGCGCATCTACAGCGATGTATTCAGCGAGTCTATAGCCTTGGCGAAGCGGGCCGGGTAATCTTTGAAATTTCATCGTGATGGGGATAGATCATTGCAATTGTTGGTCTTCAGCGAGGAATTCCTAGTAGCGCGAGTCATCGGCTCGCGTTGACTACGTCCACGCCGCTTTGTACACACGCCGTCGCTCCTCTGCAGATTGAATGGTCGGTGAAGTGTTCGGATTGCGGCGGCGTGGGCGGTTCATTTGCTGCGGCGTTGTGAGAAGTCAGAACCTTATCATTTAGAGGAAGGAGAAAGTCGTAACAAGGTTTCCGTAGGTGAACTGCGGAAGGATCATTGTCGATGCCTTACATGCAGCCAGGCACTGTGAATCTGTTTGAACCACGTAGGGTTGGCTTGAGGTGTTCCACGCCTCGACCTACCTTGAGGTAGGAGGGGGCCACCGGTCGTTCCTGCGCCTAAACACAAACCCGGCCGAATCGCCCGAGGAACTAAATTTCGTTCAGCGCACCCAGTTGGCGGAGGCGGTTCTCCTGCGGGTGGTGTTTTGAAGCATGACACATAATGACTCTCGGCAGCGGATATCTAGGCTCTTGCATCGATGAAGAGCGTGGCGAAATCACGATACTTGGTGTGAATTGCGAATCCAGTGAACCATCGAGTCTTTGAGCATAAGTTGCGCCCAAGCCATTAGGTTGAGAACGCGTCTGCTGGGCGTCACATATCGTTGCCGATGCCAATTTCCTCTTAGATAGGAGGTATGTTGTGCGGGGTGAATGATGGCTTCCGTGAAACCTTTGTTGCCTCATGGTTGGTTGGAAATTGAGTCCTTGGTAGGGTGTGCCATGATAGATGGTGGTTGAGTGATGCGAGACCATATCATGTGAGACTCTACCAAACTTGGCCTCTGTGACCCACGTCGTCTTTGAGCGCTCATGGCGAGACCTCGGTCGGCGGGGCTACCGGCGAGTTTAAGCATATCAATAAAGCGGAGGAAAAGAAACTAACAAGGATTCCGCTTAGTAACGGCGACGAGCAGGAAGAGCCCACCATGAGAATCGGTCGCCCTGGCGTTGAATTGTAGTCTGGAGAAGCGTCCTCGGCGGGCCGGGCCCAAGTCCCTGGAAGGCGTCGGAGAAAGTGAAACCCGTTGTGCCGGACCACTGTCGCACCACAGTATTTGTCGTAGTCGGGTTGTTTGGGAATGCTGACCCCGATCGGGCGGTAAATTCCGTCGAGGCTAAATCTTGGCGAGAGGCAGATGGCGAACAAATCTGCGAGGAAAGATGAAAAGGACTTTGAAAAGAGAGTCAAGAGTGCTTGAAATTGTCGGGAGGAAGCGAATGGGGCGGCGATTTGTCTCGGTCGGATGTGGAGCAGTTAGTCTTGCGGTCTGCGTCGACTTCGAGACATTGGCCGTCGCGGTTGTGGTGGTGGCCCAAGCCGGGCTGTTGAAATGCTCGTGGAGCGTCATCACCCACGATTGTGGATGGCGACCTGCGCTGCCGGCGTGCTTTGTCACTTGCGTGCTCCTGGCGTCGGCTGTGGGCTCCCGTTCGGCCGATCTTGAAACACGGACCAAAGTCGACATGTGTGCGAGTCAGCGGGCGAAGTAAACCGTAAGCGCAAGGAAGCTAATTGGCGGGATCCCCTAGTGGGTTGCACCGCCGGCCGACCACGATCTTTTGTGAAGGGTTCGGTGAAGCATACTGTCGGGACCGAAAGATGGTGAACTATGCCTGGCGGGGCGAAGCGAGGAAACTACTGGTGGAGGCCGCGGCGATCTTGACGATGCAAATCGTTAAATGCGACTTGGGTATAGGCGAAAGACTAATCGAGCGTCTAGTAGCTGGTTCCCTCAGAAGTTTCCCTCGGGATAGGCTGGGCAGAGGCGAGTTCTGTCGGGTAAAGCCAATGATTAGAGGCATCGGGCGCCAGCGCCCTCGACCTATTCTCAAACTTTAAATAGGTAGGGCGGTGTGGCTGCTCTGTTGAGCCATGCCAAGGAATCGAGAGCTCCAGTGGGCCATTTTTGGTAAGCGAGCGGCGTGCGGGATGAGCAGGAGCGGGTTCTGATTGCCCATTTGTGCGCTAACCTAGACCCACAAAGGGTGTTGGTCGATTAAGGCAGCGGGGCGGTGGTCATGGAAGTCGAAATCCGCTAAGGAGTGTGTAACAACTCACTGCCGAATCAACTAGCCCGAAAATGGATGGCGCTAAAGCGCGCGACCTATACCCGGCCGTCGGGGCAAGAGCCAGGCCACGATGAGTAGGAGAAGCGCGGCGGTCATTTGCAAAACGAGCGCGAGCACAGGCGGGCGATCGTCGGTCGCAGATCTTGGTGGTAGTAGCAAATATTCAAATGAGAACTTTGAAGGCGAAGAGGAAAGGTTCCATGTGAGCGGCACTTGCACATGGGTTAGTCGATCCTAAGGGCCGGGGAAGCCGTCGATAGCGCTATAAGCGCGTGCAAAGGAATCGGGTTAAAATTCTGAGCAGGGATGTGGTGGTGGCGGCAGCGTTAAGTCGGAGGCGTTGGCGGGGGCCGGAAAGAGTTATCTTTTACGTTTAACGGCTGCCCACCACAGAAGCGGCTCGGTAGGAGGTAGAGTCCAGCGGTGGAAGAGCACCGCCGCGTCGCGTGGTGTCGGTCGCCCTGGCGACCCTTGAAAATCCGGAGGGCCGTGCCTTCCATGCCGGTCGTACTCATAACGCATCAGGTCTCCAAGGTGAGCGACCTGCAGTCGATGGAACAATGTAGGCAAGGAAGTCGGCAAAATGGATCAGTAACCTCGGGAAAAGGATTGGCTCACGAGGGTGAGCACGGGGTCCCAGATCCGAACCGTCGGTGTTGGTGGGTAGCTTGAGCTGCTCCGCGGCGAGCGGGTCGCCAGCGTCTTACGTCGAGGGGCAGGATTGAGAGCAGGCCGCCGGGGCCTCTTCCCGGGCATCGAGCGATCGACTTCAGGCCCGAGTGCGGACAAGGGAATCCATTGTTTAATTAAAACAAAGCATTGCGATGGTCCCTGCGGATGTTGGCGCAATGTGATTTACGCCCGGTGCTCACGAATGTCAAAGTGAAGAAATTCAACCAGCGCGGGTAAGCGGCGGGAGTAACTATGACTCTCTTAAGGTAGCCAAATGCCTGCGTCATCTAATTAGTGGCGCGCATGAATGGATTAACGAGATTCCCACGTCACATCTACTATCCGGCGAAACCACGGCCAAGGGAGCGGGCTTGGCGGAATCGTGAGGAAGAAGACCTGTTGAGCTTGACTCTGGTCAGGCTTTGTGAAATGACTTGAGAGGTGTAGGATAAGTGGGGCTGGAAAGCGGCGAAAGTGAAATACCACTACTTTTAACGTTATTTTACTTATTAGTGAATCGGGCGGGTATTGCCCTCTTTTTGGATCAAAGGCTGGCCTCGGTCGGTCGATCCGGCGGAAGACATTGTCGGTGGGGAGTTTGGTGAGGCGGCACATCTGTTAAAGATAACGCGGTGTCTAAGATGAGCTCAGCGAGCAGAAATCTCGTGTGGAACAAAGGGTAAAGCTTCGTTTGATTACGATTTCGATGCAATCTGACCGTGAAGCGTGGCCTATCGATCCTTTAGTCGCCGAATTTGAAGCTAGAGGTGTCGGAAAAAGTTACCACGGGGATAAGCGGCTTGTGGCGACCAGCGTTCATAAGCGGCGTTGCTTTTTGATCCTTGATGTCGGCTCTTCCTATCATTGTGAAGCGAAATTCACCAAGTGTTGGATTGTTCACCCACGATAGGGAGCGTGGTGGGTTTAGGCGAGTCGTGAGGCAGGTTAGTTTTACCCTGCGATGGCGATGTCGCGATAGTAATTCAACCTGATGCGAGAGGCGGTTGATTCGCCTGATTGGTCATCGGCTTGGTTGAAAAGCGATGTGTGAAGCTACCGTGCGTTGGATTATGGTGAGCAGCCTCTAAGTCGAATCCGGGCTAGGCAGCGATCGTCGTCGCCCGTCGTTAAACTGCCGACCAGCGATGGGGGCCTTGGCCCCGAGAGGCGCGTCTTGGATTGGTGAACCTCGCGGGCGGATGAGCCTTGCGAGGCACCTGGCGCTATTCCCATCGGCGGCGGGTAGAATCGCTGCCAGGCGACTTAAATCTGGCGGTGGGTATTGTAAGTGGCGAGTGGCCTTCTTTGCCCACGATCCGCGAGATTCAGCCCTTGTAAGCCGATTCGTCCCCGACCAAACAAGAAATACAAAGCACACCGAATCGGCTCTGCGAAATCATAGGGTTGACATTTGTTTGAAAAGGTGGGAACTTATCGCTCCCGCAGCGTCCACGACCTATTGTGGGTGGGGGTTACATCCCCGTGCCCAGCGAGTGAGCATTGGCGATGCACGCCTGTAAGGGCTCCATACTCGATGGGGTACGCCTTGAGGTTGGGGTGAGCAAGTCATGGAAGCGAGCGGCTTGATAGCCACAACAGCATTCCCAACACGCAAGTGGGATGCGCTTCCCGACTTCTATGCGTGTGTCTCGTGGAACAATGTTGTACTTAAGGTGATGCGCGTGCCTTGGATATATAGTCGTATAAAATACTGGACCCGCGGTAAAGGGGGGCCGACCATGGGGGAACGTTGCGGCGTGCAGCACTCGGGACGTTGCAAAGTGAAGAGACGGGGTGCCAGTGATGCCCATTTGCCCTGGCTTTGTGCCAGTGTCTGCCCGAGTACGGGCGGTGCACGTGCACACCTCGGTCTGCGGTGGGGTCTCGGCGGGCACGTTGTCGTGGCTACATGAGCATTGGGGTGAAGTGCTCCCCCAACATGTCTCTAACATTTATACATAGGGTTACGAATCCCTTTCCCCGAGGCACCGAGACCCGATTTTGGGAGGCATCGCGGCGTGGCGTCTTTTTGCATCGTGACCCATGAGACCCGGGCACTGGGGTGTCCCTGACGGTAACTCGTGTCCCTTATTCATCCCCAGGACACCGGTGCTCATCGGTCTAGGTGTTGGCCGAGTCCCACCGTGATGAGCATGGTTTTTCCCCCGAGCCCCGATTTTGGGAGGCATCGCGGCGCGGCGTCTTTCTGCATCGTTACCCATGAGACCCGGGCACTGGGGTGTCCCTGACGGTAACTCGTGTCCCTTATGCATCCCCAGAAAACCGGTGCTCACTGGTCTAGTTGTTGGACGAGTCCCAGCGTGATGAGCTTGGTTCATCCCCCGAGGCATCGAGACCCGATTTTGGGAGGCATCGCGGCACGGCGTCTTTCTGCATCGTGACCCATGAGACCCGGGCACTGGGGTGTCCCTGACGGTAACTCGTGTCCCTTATGCATCCCCAGAACACCGGTGCTCATCGGTCTAGTTGTTGGATGAGTCCCAGCGCGAGTGTTGCATGAGTCCCAACGCGATGAGCTTGGGCTGTTCCCTGCCCAAGCCCCCAGGGCGTGTGGAGGGGTGCCATGGGGCTTGCCCCCCATGCATGCCCAAGCCTTCCTAGGCTTGAGTCACATCATTTTTCATGGCAAACGTGGGTGTTCCGTGGAATATCCAACTTGTAGCTACACGTTCCCAATTTTTGGAGAATTTTCGGTAATTCGCCTTTTTGGCATTTTCTTCAAAATTTTCTATAAAATTGGTGCCATATTAGAATGGAAAACCGCTTGGTGGAAAGCTTATATATATTATTCTAAGCTTGCCAAAAAAAATTGGGGTCGAAAATCCAACTCTAAGTGTGATTTTTCATTTTTTTCGGTTTTTTTGCGGTTTTGGCCACTAAAAAATTATTATTAAATTCATGACTTGGAAAAAAATTCTCATATTTGGTGGCTGAGAAGATCTCATTTTTCTAAGCATGACTGCAAAAAATTGCATCAAAATTCGTTCTCTAGGTCCATTTTTCGGCCTTATGTCTCCTCGGCAAAAAATGCACTCTTTGGTGGAAAATTGGTTTTTGCATATTTGGCTACTATAGGGGCAACACCACCTGCCCAGGCCCCGAGGCGTGTGCGAGGGTGCCATGGGGTTGCCCCATGCTCACCAAGCCTTCCTAGGCTTGTGTGGCATCATTTTCCATGGCAAATGTGGGTGTTTGAGGATCGATGAATCGAGGAAAAAGCAGAATTTCCGCATCGCGGCGTGGCATCTTAAGGCATCATGACCCATGAGACCGTGCCTTTGGGGTGTCACAGCGGTAACTCGTGTCCCTTATCTATCCCCGAACAGGTGCTCAGGGTCCCTTATTTATCCCAGCGTGGGCAAGAGTGGGAGCACGAGAATGGTAGTGCCCCATCGTTTGGATTTCGCCCACTCACTCTCTCTCTCTCTCTATATATATATATATATATATATATACAAGAAGAAGAAGGAGAAGGAGAAAGGAGAAAGGAGAATTCAAAAGGGGAAATGTTCTGACAAAGCGTGATGCGCTTGCCACATACTAGACACATTTGTGTTTGCATCGTGACCCGTGAGACCGAGACCTTTGGGGTGTCACAGCGGTAACTCGTGTCCCTTATTCATCCCAGAACAGGTGCTCATTGGTCTAGTTGTTGGATGAGTCCCAGCGTGATGAGCTTGGTTTTTCCCAGAACCTTTGAGACCGATTTTGGGGGCATCGCGGAGTGGCATCGTTCGGCATCGTGACCCGTGAGGGCCAAGACAGTGGGGTGTCCCTAACGGTAACTTCGTGTCCCTTATTCATCCCCAGAACATCGGTGCTCATTGGTCTATTTGTTGGATGAGTCCCAGCGCGATGAGCTTGAGTTATTCCTCCCAGGCCCTCGGGCGTGTGCGAAGTGCGATGGGGGTTGCCCCATGCTCGTCCAAGCCTTGCTAGGCTTGTGTTGCATCATTTTCCATGGCAAATGTGGGTGTTTCGGGGATCTATGAATCGAGGAAAAAACCGAATTCCGCATCGCGGCGTGGCATCTTAAGGCATCATGACCAATGAGACCGGGCCTTTGGGGTGTCACGGCGGTAACTTCGTGTCCACTTATCTATCCCCGAACAGGTGCTCGTTGGTCTAGGTGTTGGGCGAGCCCAGCGTGATGAGCTTGGTTTTTCCGATGCATTGAGAGCGGGGCATTGCGGCGTGGCGTCTTTCGGCATCGTGACTCATGAGACTTCGAACCTTTGGGGTGTCCACGGCGGTAACTTCGTGTCCCATATTTAGCCCCAGAACAGGTGCTCATTGGTCTAGTTGTTGGGCCGAGTCTCACCATGATGTGCTTGGTTTTTCCCGAGGCATCGAGACCCGATTTTGGGAGGCATCGCGGCGTGGCGTATTTCTTCATCGTGACCCATGAGACCGAGACGCGGGGTGTCCACTGAAGGTAACTTCGTGTCCACTTATTCATCCCCGGAACATCGGTGCTCATTGGTCTAGGTGTTGGATGATTCCCAGCGATGAGCTTGGGTTGTTCCTGCCGAGGCCCCAGGCGTGTGGAGGGTGCCATGGGGCTTGCCCCATGCATGCCCAACCTTCCTAGGCTTGAGTCGCATCATTTTCATGGCAAAGGTGGGTGCTCAGGGATCTATGATTTGAGGAAAAAACCAAATTTCGCATCGGCAAGCAACTTTCGGCATCATGACCCATGAGACCGGTATTTGGGGTGTCCACGGCGGTAACTCGTGTCCACTTATTTATCCCCGAACTCTGTTGTTCGTTGGTCTAGGTGTTGGGCGAGTGCCAGCGTGATGAGCTTGGTTTTCCACGATGCATTGAGGCCAGAGGCATTGCGGCGTGGTGTTTTTGCATCGTGACCCATGAGACCGAGACGCTGGGGTGTCACGGCGATTACTCGTGTCGCTTTATTCATCCCCGAACATCGGTGCTCATTGGTCTAGGTGTTGGGCCGAGCCCAGCCCAGCGGTGAGCTTGGGTTATTCCTATCGATGTCCCATTTTCCTAGGCAAGCGTGGGTGTTTTGAACTCTTATGATTTGAGAAAAAGGCCGAATTTTGTGCACAGTGCCCGAACAGGTTTTCACCGAGTGTTATGTTACTGCGTGTGATTGGTACTTGTCATGCTTAGGCTGTGCGAGATAAAGTATTTGTCGGATATTTGCATATCCTCTCTTGCCTTTGGTGTGCGGGTTGTTGCTTGTCTGGCGGCATTTAGTCTAGCAAGCAGCGTGGGCGTGTGAGTGGTATTCGGGATGTTTGTCTTTGGTGGCTCCATGCTTGTGCATCGAGCAGTCTGCATGCAACCCTCTCAAAAATTCACCTAATTAGTTGTGCCTTTGGTGTCTAATTCTAGTTCTGTGTTGCTACCTATTAAAAGGTACCGTGTGGCTTGTTGGAATTTTCCCGTCCGTCCTCTTTGGTTGGGTCGTGGGGGCTTTGGAAGTATTATGTGTGCGCCAATTTAGTTATGCTCCACAGTGACTATTTTGGTGTGCATGTACTTCTTGTTTTCTTGGATGCGGTGCATGAGGTGAGCGTGGGTTGTTTTCCCATTGTGCCCATAAGTTTTCGGTTGACTTAAAATGATGCCTGCCTTTTTGCATGTTTTGTGTTCCATTAGTGGGCGCAAAGCTTGCATGATGTCTGAAGTCATTAATGGATGCTACCTGGTTGATCCTGCCCGGTAGTCATATGCTTGTCTCGAGATTAAGCCATGCATGTGTAAGTATGAACTAATTGGTGTGAAGCTGCGAATGGCTCATTAAATCGATTATAGTTTGTTTGATGGTATCTCTTACTCGGATAGCAGTAGTAATTCTAGAGCTAATCGTGCAACAAACCCGACTTACGGAAGGGATGCATTTATTAGATAAAAGGTCGGCCTTGAGGCTCTGCTGTTGCTTTGATGATTCATGATAACTCGTCGGATCGCCTGGCCGCTTGTCTTTGGCGGCGCATCATTCAAATTTACGCCTATCGACTTTCGATGGTAGGATAGTGGCCTACCATGGTGGTGACGGGTGACGGAGAATTAGGGTTCGATTAGGAGAGGGAGCACGGCGGCTACCACATCCAAGGAAAGGCGGCGGCGCAAATTACCCAATCCTAACACGGGGAGGTAGTGACAATAAATAACAATCTGGGCTCATTGAGTGCAGTAATTGGAATAGTACAATCTAAATCCCTTGCGAGGATCCATTGGAGGGCAAGTCTGGTGCGGCCGCGGTAATTCCGGCTCAATAAGCGTATATTTAAGTTGTTGCGATTAAAAAGCTCGTAGTTGGACCTTGGGTTGGGTCGATCGGTCGCCTGCGGTGTGCCGGTCGGCTCGTCCACTAACGGCGATGCGCTCCTGGCCTTAGCGGCCGGGTCGTGCCTCGTATTTGTTACTTTGAAGAAATTAGAGTGCTCAAAGCAAGCCTACGCTCTGGATACATTAGCATGGGATAACACCACGGGATTGATCCTATTGTGTTGGCGCCGGGATCGGGTAATGATTAACGAGGGACGGTCGGGGCATTCGTATTTCATAGTCGAGGTGAAATTCTTGGATTTATGAAAGGCGAACAAGCTGCGAAAGCATTTGCCAAGGATGTTTTCATTAATCAAGAGCGAAAGTTGGGGGCTCGAAGGCGATCGGATACCGTCCTAGTCTCGACCATAAGCGATGCCGAGCCAGGATCGGCGGATGTTGCTTTTAGGACTCATTGGCACCTTATGAGAAAATCAAAGTCTTTGGGTTCAGGGAGTATGGTCGTAAGGCTGAAACTTAAAGGTGTGGCGGAAGGGCACCACCAGGAGTGGAGCACTGCGGCTTAATTTGACTCGACAGGAAACTTACCAGGTCGGACATAGTAAGGATTGTGGTGAGAGCTCTTTCTTGATTCTATGGGTGGTGGTGCATGGCCGTTCTTAGTTGGTGGAAGCGATTTATGCAGTTAATTCCGTTAGCGAGCGAGACCTCGGCTGCTAAATAGCTATGTGGAGGTAACCCTCCACGGCCGGCTTCTTAGAGGGACTATGGCGCTTAGGCCACGGAAGTTTGAGGCAATAGCAGTGCAGTGATGCCGCCCTTAGATGTTACGGGCGCCGCAGCGCTTCTGCGATGTATTCAGCGAGTCTATAGCCTTGGCCAAGCCAGGCCGGGTAATCTTTGAAATTTCATCGTGATGGGGATAGATCATTGCAATTGTTGGTCTTCAACGAGGAATTCCTAGTAGCGCGAGTCATCGGCTCGCGTTGACTACGTCCACGCCGCTTTGTACACACCGCGTCGCTCCTGCAGATTGAATGGTCGGTGAAGTGTTCGGATTGCGGCGGCGTGGGCGGTTCATTTGCTGCGGCGTTGTGAAAGTCACGAACCTTATCATTTAGAGGAAGGAGAAGTCGTAACAAGGTTTCCGTAGGTGAACTGCGGAAGGATCATTATCGATGCCTTACATGCGAGGCCAGGCACTGTGAATCTGTTTGAACACGTAGGGTTGGCTTGAGGTGTTCCACGCCTCGACCTACCTTGAGGTAGGAGGGGCCACCAGTCGTTCCCTGCTTGCCTAAACACAAACCCGTATTTGAATCGCCCAAGGAACTAAATTTCGTTCAGCGCACCCCGTTGGCGGAGGCGGTTCTCCTGCGGGTGGTGTTTTGAAGCATGACACATAATGACTCTCGGCAGCGGATATCTAGGCTCTTGCATCGATGAAGAGCGTGGCGAAATCACGATACTTGGTGTGAATTGCGAATCCAGTGAACCATCGAGTCTTTGAGCATAAGTTGCGCCCAAAGCCATTAGGTTGAGAACGCGTCTGCTGGGCGTCACATATCGTTGCCGATGCCAATTTCCTCTTAGATAGGAGGTATGTTGTGCGGGGTGAATGATGGCTTCCGTGAAACCTTTGTTGCCTCATGGTTGGTTGGAAATTGAGTCCTTGGTAGGGTGTGCCATGATAGATGGTGGTTGAGTGATGCGAGACCATATCATGTGAGACTCTACCAAACTTGGCCTCTGTGACCCACGTGCGTCTTTGAGCGCTCATGGCGAGACCTCGGTCGGCGGGGCTACCGCTGAGTTTAAGCATATCAATAAGCGGAGGAAAAAAACTAACAAGGATTCCCTTAGTAACGGCGGCGAGCGGGAAGAGCCCACCATGAGAATCGGTCGCCCTGGCGTTGAATTGTAAGTCTGGAAGCGTCCTCGGCGGGCCGGGCCCAAGTCCCTGGAAGGCGTCGGAGAAGGTGAAACCCGTTGTGCCGGACCACTGTCGCACCACGCAGTATTTGTCGTAGTCGGGTTGTTTGGGAATCAGCCCCGATCGGGCGGTAAATTCCGTCGAGGCTAAATCTTGGCGAGAGGCAGATGGCGAACAAATCTGCGAGGAAAGATGAAAAAGGACTTTGAAAAGAAGTCAAGAGTGCTTGAAATTGTCGGGAGGGAAGCGAATGGGGGCGGCGATTTGTCTCGGTCGGATGTGGAGCAGTTAGTGCGGTCTGCGGTCGACTTCGAGACATTGGCCGTCGCGGTTGTGGTGGTGGCCCAAGCCGGGCTGTTGAAATGCTCGTGGAGGCGTCATCACCACGATTGTGGATGGCGACCTGTGCTGCCGGCGTGCTTTGTCACTTGCGTGCTCTGGCGTCGGCTGTGGGCTCCCATTCGGCCGATCTTGAAACCACGGACCAAAGTCGACATGTGTGCGAGTCAGCGGGCGAAGTAAACCGTAAGCGCAAGGAAGCTAATTGGCGGGATCCCTAGTGGGTTGCACCGCCGTGCGACCACGATCTTTTGTGAAGGGTTCGGTGAAGCATACTGTCGGGACCGAAAGATGGTGAACTATGCCTGGCGGGCGAAGCGAGGAAACTCTGGTGGAGGCGCGGCGATCTTGGCGATGCAAATCGTTAAATCGACTTGGGTATAGGCGAAAGACTAATCGAGCGTCTAGTAGCTGGTTCCCTCAGAAGTTTCCCTCGGGATAGTTTGGGCAGAGGCGAGTTCTGTCGGGTAAAGCCAATGATTAGAGGCATCGGGCGCAGCGCCCTCGACCTATTCTCAAACTTTAAATAGGTAGGGCGGTGTGGCTGCTCTGTTGAGCCATGCCAAGAATCGAGAGCTCCAGTGGGCCATTTTTGGTAGCGAGCGGCGTCTTGGGATGAGCAGGGCGGGTTCACGGTGCCCATTTGTGCGCTAACCTAGACCCCACAAAGGGTGTTGGTCGATTAAGGCAGCGGGGCGGTGGTCATGGAAGTCGAAATCCGCTAAGGAGTGTGTAACAACTCACTGCCGAATCAACTAGCCCGAAAATGGATGGCGCTAAAGCGCGCGACCTATACCCGGCCGTCGGGGCAAGAGCCAGGCCACGATGAGTAGGAGAAGCGCGGCGGTCATTTGCAAAACCGAGCGCGAGCACAGGCGGGCGATCGTCGGTCTGCAGATCTTGGTGGTAGTAGCAAATATTCAAATGAGAACTTTGAAGGCGAAGAGGAAAGGTTCCATGTGAGCGGCACTTGCACATGGGTTAGTCGATCCTAAGGGGCGGGGAAGCCCGTCGATAAGCGCTATAAGCGCGTGCAAAGGAATCGGGTTAAAATTCTGAGCAGGGATGTGGTGGTGGCGGCAGCGTTAGAAGTCGGAGGCGTTGGCGGGGGCCGGAAAGAGTTATCTTTTACGTTTAACGGCTTGCCCACCACAGAAGCGGCTCGGCCGGTAGGTAGAGTCGGCTGGAAGAGCACCGCCGCGTCGCGTGGTGTCGGTGCGCCCTGGCGACCTTGAAAATCCGGAGGGCCAGAGTGCCTTCCATGCCGGTCGTACTCATAACGCATCAGGTCTCCAAGGTGAAGCGACCTGCAGTCGATGGAACAATGTAGGCAAGGAAGTCGGCAAAATGGATCAGTAACCTCGGGAAAAGGATTAGCTCACGAGGGTGAGCGCGGGGTCGATCCGAACCGTCGGTCATTGTTGGTGGGCTTGGCTGCTCCAGCGGCGAGGCGGGTCGCCAGCGTCTTGCGTCGAGAGGCAGTTGAGAGCAGGCCGCCGGGGCCTCTTCTTCCGGGCATCGAGCGATCGGCTTCAGGCCCGAGTGCGGACAAGGGAATCCATTTAATTAAAACAAAGCATTGCGATGGTCCCTGCGGATGTTGGCGCAATGTGATTTACGCCCGGTGCTCACGAATGTCAAAGTGAAGAAATTCAACCAGCGCGGGTAAGCGGCGGGAGTAACTATGACTCTCTTAAGGTAGCCAAATGCCTGCGTCATCTAATTAGTAGCGCGCATGAATGGATTAACGAGATTCCCAGCATCACATCTACTATCGGCGAAACCACGGCCAAGGGAGCGGGCTTGGCGGAATCGTGAGGAAGAAGACCTGTTGAGCTTGACTCTGGTCAGGCTTTGTGAAATGACTTGAGAGGTGTAGGATAAGTGGGGCTGGAAAGCGGCGAAAGTGAAATACCACTACTTTTGCGTTATTTTACTTATTAGTGAATCGGGCGGGTATTTGCCCTCTTTTTGGATCAAAGGCTGGCCTCGGTCGGTCGATCCGAGGCGGAAGACATTGTCGGTGGGGAGTTTGGGTGAGGCGGCACATCTGTTAAAGATAACGCGGTGTCCTAAGATGAGCTCAGCGAGAGCAATCTCGTGTGGAACAAAGGGTAAAAGCTTCGTTTGATTACTGATTTCCGATGCAGTCTGACGAGTGAAAAGCGTGGCCTATCGATCCTTTAGTCGCCGAATTTGAAGCTAGAGGTGTCGGAAAAAGTTACCACGGGGATAAGCGGCTTGTGGCGACCAGCGTTCATAAGCGGCGTTGCTTTTGATCCTTCGATGTCGGCTCTTCCTATCATTGTGAAGCGAAATTCACCAAGTGTTGGATTGTTCACCCACGATAGGGAGCGTGGTGGGTTTAGGCGAGTCGTGAGGCAGGTTAGTTTTACCTGCGATGGCGATGTCGCGATAGTAATTCAACCTGATGCGAGAGGCGGATTGATTCGCCTGATTGGTCATCGGCTTGGTTGAAAAGCGATGTGCGAAGCTACCGTCGCGTTGGATTATGGTGAGCAGCCTCTAAGTCGAATCCGGGCTAGGCAGCGATCGTCGCGCCGTCGTTAAACTTGCCGACCAGCGATGGGGGCCTTGGCCCCAGAGAACGCGTCTTGGATTGGTGAACCTCGCAAGGCGGATGAGCCTTGCGAGGCACCTGGCGCTATTCCCATCGGCGGCGGGTAGAATCGCTGCCAGGCGACTTAAATCTGCGGTGGGTATTGTAAGTGGCGAGTGGCCTTCTTTGCCCACGATCCTTTGAGATTCAGCCCTTGTAAGCGATTAAATCCCCGACCAAACAAGAAATACAAAGCACACCAAATCGGCTCTGCGAAATCATAGGGTTGACATTTGTTTCGAAAAGGTGGGAACTTATCGCTCCGCAGCGTCACGACCTATTGTGGGTGGGGGTTACATCCCCCGTACCCAGCCTTGAGTGAGCATTGGCGATGCTGCGCTGTAAGGGCTCCATACTCGATGGGGTACGCCTTGAGGTTGGGGTGAGCAAGTCATGGAAGCGAGCGGCTTGATAGCCGCAACAGCATTCCCAACACGCAAGTGGGATGCGCTTCCCGACTTCTATGCGTGTGTCTCGTGGAACAATGTTGTACTTAAGGTGATGCGGCGTGCCTTGGATATATAGTCGTATAAAATCTGGACCCGCGGTAAAGGGGCCGAGCCATGGGGAGCGTTGCGGCGTGCGGCACTCGGGGCGTTGCAAAGTGAAGAGGCGGGTGCGGTGATGCCCATTTGCGGCTTTGTGCGATGTCGGCCGTCTGGGCGGTGCGTGCACACCTCGATCTGCGGTGGGGTCTCGGCGAACGCGTTATGCGTGGCTACATGAGCATTGGGGTGAAGTGCTCCCCGACATGTCTCTAACATTTATACATAGGGTTCTGAATCCACTTTCCCGAGAGGCAGAGACCCGATTTTGGGAGGCATCGCGGCGTGGCGTCTTTTTGCATCGTGACCCATGAGACCGAACCTTTGGGGTGTCCACAGCGGTAACTTCGTGTCCACTTATTCATCCCCGAACAGGTGCTCATCGGTCTAGTTGTTGGGCGAGTCCCAGCGTGATGAGCATGGTTTTTCCGAGACCAGGATTTTGGGACGCATCGCGGCGGCGTCTTTCTGCATCGTTACCCATGAGACCCGGGCACTGGGGTGTCCCTGACGGTAACTCGTGTCCCTTATGCATCCCCAGAAAACCGGTGCTCACTGGTCTAGTTGTTGGACGAGTCCCAACGTGATGAGCTTGGTTTTTTCCCCGAGGCACCGGGACACGATTTTGGGAGGCATCGCGGCACGGCGTCTTTCTGCATCGTGACCCATGAGACCCGGGCACTGGGGTGTCCCTGACGGTAACTCGTGTCCCTTATGCATCCCCAGAACACCGGTGCTCATCGGTCTAGTTGTTGGATGAGTCCCAGCGCGAGTGTTGCATGAGTCCCAACGCGATGAGCTTGGGCTGTTCCCTGCCCAAGCCCCCAGGGCGTGTGGAGGGTGCCATGGGGCTTGCCCCCCATGCATGCCCAAGCCTTCCTAGGCTTGAGTCACATCATTTTTCATGGCAAACGTGGGTGTTCCGTGGAATATCCAACTTGTAGCTACACGTTCCCAATTTTTGGAGAATTTTCGGTAATTCGCCTTTTGGCATTTTCTTCAAAATTTTCTATAAAATTGGTGCCATATTAGAATGGAAAACCGCTTGGTGGAAAGCTTATATATATTATTCTAAGCTTGCCAAAAAAAATTGGGGTCGAAAATCCAACTCTAAGTGTGATTTTTCATTTTTTCGGTTTTGGCCACTAAAAAATTATTATTAAATTCATGACTTGGAAAAAAATTCTCATTTTTGGTGGCTGAGAAGATCTCATTTTTCTAAGCATGACTGCAAAAAATTGCATCAAAATTCGTCCTCTAGGTCCGTTTTTTGGCCTTATGTCTCCTCGGCAAAAAATGCACTTTTTGGTGGATAATTGGTTTTTGCATATTTGGCTACTATAGGGGGCAACACCACACTGCCCAGGCCCCGGGGCGTGTGCAGGGGTGCCATGGGGGTTGCCCCCCATGCTCACCCAAGCCTTCCTAGGCTTGTGTGGCATCATTTTCCATGGCAAATGTGGGTGTTTCGGGAATCAATGAATCGAGAAAAAGCAGAGATTCCGCATCGCGGCGTGGCATCTTTCGGCATCATGACCCATGAGACCCGTGCACTGGGGTGTCCCTGACGGTAACTCGTGTCCCTTATCTATCCCCAGAACACCGGTGCTCCGGGTCCCTTATTTATCCCCAGGGCGTGGGCAAGGGCTGGGGCACGAGAATGGGCGCCGTGCCCCATCGTTTGGATTTGGCTCACTCACTCTCTCTCTCTCTCTCTCTCTATATATATATATATATATATACAAGAAGAAGAAGGAGAAGGAGAAAGGAGAAAGGAGAATTCAAAAGGGGGAAATGTTCCCGGCAAAAGCGGCGCGGTGCGCTTGCCACATACTAGACACATTTGTGTTTGCATCGTGACCCATGAGACCCGGGCACTGGGGTGTCCCTGACGGTAACTCGTGTCCCTTATTCATCCCCAGAACACCGGTGCTCATTGGTCTAGTTGTTGGATGAGTCCCAACGTGATGAGCTTGGTTTTTTCCCCGAGGCGAGACCGATTTTGGGGGCATCGCGGAGTGGCATCGTTCGGCATCGTGACCCGTGAGGGCCAAGACGCTTTGGGGTGTCCTAACGGTAACTTCGTGTCCCTTGTCCAGCCCCAGAACATCGGTGCTCTTTGGTCTAGTTGTTAGATGAGCCACAGCGATGTGCTTGGGTTATTCCTCACCGTATGCCCCACAGGCGTGTGCGAGAAGTGCGATAGGGCTTGCCCGTACTCGTCTAAGCCCAGGCTCTGTGGCATCATTTTCCATGGCAAATGTGGGTGTTTCGGGGTCTATGAATCGAGGAAAAAACCGAATTCCGCATTGTGGTGTGGCATCTTAAGGCATCATGACCCATGAGACCGGAGTCTTGGGGTGTCACGGACCATAACTTCGTGTCACTTATCTATCCCCCGAACTCGGTGCTCGTTGGTCTAGGTGTTGGGCGAGCCCAGCGTGATGAGCTTGGTTTTTCCCGATGCATTGAGAGCGGGGCATTGCGGCGTGGCCTCTTTCGGCATCGTGACTCATGAGACTCGAACGGTGGGGGTGTCCACGGCGGTAACTCGTGTCCCATATTTATCCCCCAGAACAGGTGCTCATTGGTCTAGTTGTTGGGCCGAGTCTCAAGTGATGTGCTTGGTTTTTCCCGAGGCATCGAGACCGATTTTGGGAGGCATCGCGGCGTGGCGTATTTCTTCATCGTGACCCATGAGACCGAGGCACTTTGGGGTGTCCACTGAAGGTATAACTTCGTGTCCCTTATTCATCCCAGAACATCGGTGCTCATTGGTCTAGGTGTTGGATGAGTCCCAGCGATGAGCTTGGGTTGTTCCTGTCTTGAGGCCCAGGCGTGTGGAGAGTGCCATGGGGCTTGCCCCGTGCATGCCCAAGCCTTCCAAGGCTGGAGTCACATCATTTTCATGGCAAATGTGGGTGTTTAGGGTATCCAACTTGTAGCTGCGTTCCCAATTTTTGAGAATTTTCGGTAATTCTCCTTTTTGGCATGTTTTTCAAAATTTTCTATAAAATTGATGCCATGTTAGAATGGAAAACCACTTGGTGGGAAGCTTATATATATTATTCTAAGCTTGCCAAAAAAGATTGAAGTCGAAAATCCAAATCCAAGTGTGAATTTCATTTTTGGGGTTTTTTGCGGTTTTGGCCACTAAAAAATTATTATTAAATTCATGACTTGGAAAAAAATTCTCATATTTGGTGGCTGAGAAGATCTCATTTTTCTAAGCATGACTGCAAAAAATTGCATCAAAATTCGTTCTCTAGGTCCATTTTTCGGCCTTATGTCTCCTCGGCAAAAAATGCACTCTTTGGTGGAAAATTGGTTTTGCATGTTTGGCTACTATAGAGGCGACACCACCGCCGCCCGAGGCCCGGGCGTGTGCAGGAGTGCCATGGTGCTTGCCCCCCTTGCTCGCCCAAGCCTTCCTAGGCTTGTGTGGCATCATTTTCCATGGCAAATGTGGGTGTTTCGGGGATCTATGAATCGAGGAAAAAAGCGAATTTCGCATCGCGGCGTGGCATCTTAAGGCATCATGCCCCATGAGACCGAGACGCTTTGGGGTGTCCACGGCGGTAACTTCGTGTCCCTTATCTATCCCCAGAACAGGTGCTCATTGGTCTAGGTGTTGGACATGTGCCAGCGTGATGAGCTTGGTTTTCCCGAAGCATTGAGACCAGGGCATCATTGCGTGGCGTCTTGAAGCATCGTGACCCATGAGACCGAACCTTTGGGGTGTCACGGCGGTAACTTCGTGTCCCTTATTTTCCCAGGAACACGGTGCTCATTGGTCTAGTTGTTGGGCCGAGTCCCAGCGTGATGAGCTTGGTTTTTCCAGAGACGCGAGACCCGATTTTGGGGGCATCGCGGAGTGGCATCATTCGGCATCGTGACCCGTGAGGGCCAAGACGCTGGGGTGTCCCTAACGGTAACTTCGTGTCCCTTGTTCATCCCGAACATCGGTGCTCATTGGTCTAGTTGTTGGATGAGCCACAGCGCGATGTGCTTGGGTTATTCCTCACCGTACCCCGCAGGCGTGTGCGAAGTGCGATGGGGCTTCCCCCATGCTCGTCTAAGCCTTCTTAGGCTCCTGTGGCATCATTTTCCATGGCAAATGTGGGTGTTTCGGGGATCTATGAATCGAGGAAAAAACCGAATTCCGCATTGCGGTGTGGCATCTTAAGGCATCATGACCCATGAGACCGAGTCTTGGGGTGTCACGGCCAGTAACTTCGTGTCCACTTATCTATCCCCAGAACTCAGGTGCTCGTTGGTCTAGGTGTTGGGCGAGCCAGCGTGATGAGCTTGGTTTTCCCGATGCATTGAAGCGGGGCATTGCGGCGTGGCCTCTTTCGGCATCGTGACTCATGAGACTTCGAACCTGGGGTGTCACGGCGGTAACTCGTGTCCCATATTTATCCCCGAACAGGTGCTCATTGGTCTAGTTGTTGGGCCGAGTCTCAGTGATGTGCTTGGTTTTTCCCAGGAGCATCGAGACCGATTTTGGGAGGCATCGCGGCGTGGCGTATTTCTTCATCGTGACCCATGAGACCGAGACGCTGGGGTGTCCCTGAAGGTATAACTCGTGTCCCTTATTCATCCCCGAACATCGGTGCTCATTGGTCTAGGTGTTGGATGAGTCCCAGCGATGAGCTTGGGTTGTTCCTGTCTTGAGGCCCAGGCGTGTGGAGGGTGCCATGGGGCTTGCCCCGTGCATGCCCAAGCCTTCCAAGGCTGGAGTCACATCATTTTCATGGCAAATGTGGGTGTTTGAGGTATCCAACTTGTAGTGCGTTCCCAATTTTTGAGAATTTTCGGTAATTCTCCTTTTTGGCATGTTTTCAAAATTTTCTATAAAATTGATGCCATGTTAGAATGGAAAACCACTTGGTGGGAAGCTTATATATATTATTCTAAGCTTGCCAAAAAGATTGGGGTCGAAAATCCAACTCTAAGTGTGATTTTCATTTTTTGGTTTTTGCGGTTTTGGCCACTAAAAATTATTATTAAATTCATGACTTGGAAAAAATTCTCATATTTGGTGGCTGAGAAGATCTCATTTTCTAAGCATGACTGCAAAAAATTGCATCAAAATTCGTTCTCTAGGTCCATTTTTCGGCCTTATGTCTCCTCGGCAAAAAATGCACTCTTTGGTGGAAAATTGGTTTTTGCATATTTGGCTACTATAGGGGCAGCACCACCTTGCCCAGGCCGGGCGTGTGCGAGGGTGCCATGGGGCTTGCCCCCATGCTCACCCAAGCCTTCCTAGGCTTGTGTGGCATCATTTTCCATGGCAAATGTGGGTGTTTCGGGGATCTATGAATCGAGGAAAAAGCAGAATTTCGCATCGGCGTGGCATCTTAAGGCATCATGACCCATGAGACCGAGACGCTTTGGGGTGTCCACGGCGGTAACTCGTGTCCCTTATCTATCCCCGAACAGGTGCTCATTGGTCTAGGTGTTGGACATGTGCCAGCGTGATGAGCTTGGTTTTCCCGAAGCATTGAGACCAGGGCATCATTGCGTGGCGTCTTAGAAGCATCGTGACCCATGAGACCGAGACGCTTTGGGGTGTCACGGCGGTAACTCGTGTCCCTTATTTTCCCAGAACACGGTGCTCATTGGTCTAGTTGTTGGGCCGAGTCCCAGCGTGATGAGCTTGGTTTTTCCAGAGGAACGGAGACCCGATTTTGGGGGCATCGCGGAGTGGCATCATTCGGCATCGTGACCCGTGAGGGCCAAGACGCGGGGTGTCCCTAACGGTAACTTCGTGTCCCTTGTTCATCCCCGAACATCGGTGCTCATTGGTCTAGTTGTTGGATGAGCCACAGCGATGTGCTTGGGTTATTCCTCACCATGCCCCGCAGGCGTGTGCGAAGTGCGATGGGGCTTGCCCGTGCTCGTCTAAGCCTTCTTAGGCTCCTGTGGCATCATTTTCCATGGCAAATGTGGGTGTTTGAGGATCTATGAATCGAGGAAAAAACCGAATTCCGCATTGCGGTGTGGCATCTTAAGGCATCATGACCCATGAGACCGAGTGCTGGGGTGTCACGGCCAGTAACTTCGTGTCCACTTATCTATCCCCGAACTCCGGTGCTCGTTGGTCTAGGTGTTGGGCGAGCCCAGCGTGATGAGCTTGGTTTTCCCGATGCATTGAGAGCGGGGCATTGCGGCGTGGCCTCTTTCGGCATCGTGACTCATGAGACTCGGGCCTTTGGGGTGTCACGGCGGTAACTTCGTGTCCCATATTTATCCCCAGGAACAGGTGCTCATTGGTCTAGTTGTTGGGCCGAGTCTCACGTGATGTGCTTGGTTTTCCCGAGGCATCGAGACCCGATTTTGGGAGGCATCGCGGCGTGGCGTATTTCTTCATCGTGACCCATGAGACCGAGACGCTGGGGTGTCCACTGAAGGTAACTTCGTGTCCACTTATTCATCCCCGGAACATCGGTGCTCATTGGTCTAGGTGTTGGATGAGTCCCAGCGATGAGCTTGGGTTGTTCCTGCCTTGAGGCCCCAGGCGTGTGGAGGGTGCCATGGGGCTTGCCCCGTGCATGCCCAAGCCTTCCAAGGCTGGAGTCACATCATTTTCATGGCAAATGTGGGTGTTTGAGGTATCCAACTTGTATTGCGTTCCCAATTTTTTGAGAATTTTCGGTAATTCTCCTTTTTGGCATGTTTTTCAAAATTTTCTATAAAATTGATGCCATGTTAGAATGGAAAACCACTTGGTGGGAAGCTTATATATATTATTCTAAGCTTGCCAAAAAAGATTAGAGTCGAAAATCCAACTCTAAGTGTGATTTTCATTTTTTTCGGTTTTTTTGCGGTTTTGGCCACTAAAAAATTATTATTAAATTCATGACTTGGAAAAAAATTCTCATATTTGGTGGCTGAGAAGATCTCATTTTTCTAAGCATGACTGCAAAAAATTGCATCAAAATTCGTTCTCTAGGTCCATTTTTCGGCCTTATGTCTCCTCGGCAAAAATGCACTCTTTGGTGGAAAATTGGTTTTTGCATATTTGGCTACTATAGGGGCAGCACCACCTGCCCAGGCCGGGCGTGTGCGAGGAGTGCCATGGGGCTTGCCCCATGCTCGCCCAAGCCTTCCTAGGCTTGTGTGGCATCATTTTCCATGGCAAATGTGGGTGTTTCGGGGATCTATGAATCGAGGAAAAAACTGAATTTCGCATCGCGGCGTGGCATCTTAAGGCATCATGACCCATGAGACCGAGACCTTTGGGGTGTCACGGCGGTAACTTCGTGTCCCTTATCTATCCCCGAACAGGTGCTCATTGGTCTAGGTGTTGGACATGTGCCAGCGTGATGAGCTTGGTTTTCCCGAAGCATTGAGACCAGGGCATCATTGCGTGGCGTCTTGAAGCATCGTGACCCATGAGACCGAACCTTTGGGGTGTCACTGGCGGTAACTTCGTGTCCCTTATTTTCCCCGAACACGGTGCTCATTGGTCTAGTTGTTGGGCCGAGTCCCAGCGTGATGAGCTTGGTTTTTCCCAGGAACCGAGACCCGATTTTGGGGGCATCGCGGAGTGGCATCATTCGGCATCGTGACCCGTGAGGGCCAAGACGCTGGGGTGTCCCTAACGGTAACTTCGTGTCCCTTATTCATCCCCAGAACCGGTGCTCATTGGTCTATTTGTTGGATGAGTCCCAGCGCGATGAGCTTGAGTTATTCCTCCCCAGGCCCCTGGGCGTGTGCGAGAGTGCGATGGGAGCTTGCCCCGTACTCGCCAAGCCTTGCTAGGCTTGTGTTGCATCATTTTCCATGGCAAATGTGGGTGTTTCGGGGATCTATGAATCGAGGAAAAAACCGAATTCCGCATCGCGGCGTGGCATCTTAAGGCATCATGACCAATGAGACCGAGACGCTTTGGGGTGTCACGGCGGTAACTTCGTGTCCACTTATCTATCCCCGGAACACAGGTGCTCGTTGGTCTAGGTGTTGGGCGAGCCCAGCGTGATGAGCTTGGTTTTCCCGATGCATTGAGAGCGGGGCATTGCGGCGTGGCGTCTTTCGGCATCGTGACTCATGAGACTTCGAACGCTTTGGGGTGTCACGGCGGTAACTCGTGTCCCATATTTAGCCCCGAACAGGTGCTCATTGGTCTAGTTGTTGGGCCGAGTCTCACCATGATGTGCTTGGTTTTTCCCGAGGCATCGAGACCCGATTTTGGGAGGCATCGCGGCGTGGCGTATTTCTTCATCGTGACCCATGAGACCGAGACGCTGGGGTGTCCACTGAAGGTAACTTCGTGTCCACTTATTCATCCCCAGAACATCGGTGCTCATTGGTCTAGGTGTTGGATGATTCCCAGCGATGAGCTTGGGTTGTTCCTGCCAGGCCCCAGGCGTGTGGAGGGTGCCATGGGGCTTGCCCCGTACATGCCCAACCTTCCTAGGCTTGAGTCGCATCATTTTCATGGCAAAGGTGGGTGCTCAGGGATCTATGATTTGAGGAAAAAACCAAATTTCGCATCGCGGCCAGCAACTTTCGGCATCATGACCCATGAGACCGGGCTGGGGTGTCCACGGCGGTAACTCGTGTCCTTATTTATCCCCGAACTCTGTTGTTCGTTGGTCTAGGTGTTGGGCCGAGTGCCAGCGTGATGAGCTTGGTTTTCCACGATGCATTGAGGCAGAGGCATTGCGGCGTGGTGTTTTTGCATCGTGACCCATGAGACCGAGACGCTGGGGTGTCACGGCGATTACTCGTGTCGCTTTATTCATCCCCGAACATCGGTGCTCATTGGTCTAGGTGTTGGGCGAGCCCAACGCGGTGAGCTTGGGTTATTCCTATCGATGTCCCATTTTCCTAGGCAAGCGTGGGTGTTTTGAACTCTTATGATTTGAGAAAAAGGCCGAATTTTGTGCACAGTGCCCGAACAGGTTTTCACCGAGTGTTATGTTACTGCGTGTGATTGGTACTTGTCATGCTTATTTGTCTGCGAGATAAAGTATTTGTCGGATATTTGCATATCCTCTCTTGCCTTTGGTGTGCGGGTTGTTGCTTGTCTGGCGGCATTTAGTCTAGCAAGCGGCGTGGGCGTGTGAGTGGTATTCGGGATGTTTGTCTTTGGTGGCTCCATGCTTGTGCATCGAGCAGTCTGCATGCAACCCTCTCAAAAATTCACCTAATTAGTTGTGCCTTTGGTGTCTAATTCTAGTTCTGTGTTGCCTACCTATTAAAAGGTACCGTGTGGCTTGTTGGAATTTTCCCGTCCGTCCTCTTTGGTTGGGTCGTGGGGGCTTTGGAAGTATTATGTGTGCGCCAATTTAGTTATGCTCCACGGTGACTATTTTGGTGTGCATGTACTTCTTGTTTTCTTGGATGCGGTGCATGAGGTGAGCGTGGGTTGTTTTCCCATTGTGCCCCTTAAGTTTCGGTTGGCTTAAAATGATGCCCTGCCTTTTTGCATGTTTTGTGTTCCATTAGTGGGCGCAAAGCTTGCATGATGTCTGAAGTCATTAATGGATGCTACTGGTTGATCACCCGGTAGTCATATGCTTGTCTCGAAGATTAAGCCATGCATGTGTAAGTATGAACTAATTGGTGTGAAGCTGCGAATGGCTCATTAAATCGATTATAGTTTGTTTGATGGTATCTACTACTCGGATAGCAGTAGTAATTCTAGAGCTAATCGTGCAACAAACCCGACTTACGGAAGGGATGCATTTATTAGATAAAGGTCGGCCCAGGCTCTGCTGTTGCTTTGATGATTCATGATAACTCGTCGGATCGCCACGGCCCTTGTCTTTGGCGGCGCATCATTCAAATTTACGCCTATCAACTTTCGATGGTAGGATAGTGGCCTACCATGGTGGTGACGGGTGACGGAGGAGTGGGGTTCGATTAGGAGAGGAGCACGAGAAAGCGGCTACCACATCCAAGGAAGGCGGCGGTAGCGCAAATTACCCAATCCTAACACGGGGAGGTAGTGACAATAAATAACAATCTGGGCTCATTAGTGCAGTAATTGGAATAGTACAATCTAAATCCCTTAACGAGGATCCATTGGAGGGCAAGTGCTGGTGCCGGCGGCGCGGTAATTCGGCTCAATAAGCGTATATTTAAGTTGTTGCGATTAAAAAGCTCGTAGTTGGACCTTGGGTTGGGTCGATCGGTCGCCTCTGGTGTGCCGGTCGGCTCGTCCACTGCGGCGATCGCTCCTGGCCTTAGCGGCGGTCGTGCCTCGTATTTGTTACTGAAGAAATTAGAGTGCTCAAAGCAAGCCTACGCTCTGGATACATTAGCATGGGATAACACCACGGGATTACGATCCTATTGTGTTGGCGCCGGGATCGGAGTAATGATTAACGAGGGGCGATCGGGGGCATTCGTATTTCATAGTCGGAGGTGAAATTCTTGGATTTATGAAAGGCGAACAAGCTGCGAAAGCATTTGCCAAGGATGTTTTCATTAATCAGAGCGAAAGTTGGGGGCTCGAAGGCGATCGGATACCGTCTAGTCTCGACCATAAGCGATGCGGAGCCAGGATCGGCGGATGTTGCTTTTAGGACTCGTGGCACCTTATAAATCAAAGTCTTTGGGTTCAGGGAGTATGGTCGAATTTGAAACTTAAAGGGTGTGGAAGGGCACCACCAGGAGTGGAGCACTGCGGCTTAATTTGACTCAACAGGAAACTTACCAGGTCGGACATAGTAAGGATTGTGGTGAGAGCTCTTTCTTGATTCTATGGGTGGTGGTGCATGGCCGTTCTTAGTTGGTGGAAGCGATTTATGCAGTTAATTAGTTAGCGAGCGAGACCTCGGCTGCTAAATAGCTATGTGGAGGTAACCTCCACGGCCGGCTTCTTAGAGGGACTATGGCGCTTAGGCCACGGAAGTTTGAGGCAATAGCAGTGCAGTGATGCCGCCCAGATGTTACGGGCGCCGCAGCGCGCTACAGCGATGTATTCAGCGAGTCTATAGCCTTGGTAAGCGGGCGGGTAATCTTTGAAATTTCATCGTGATGGGGATAGATCATTGCAATTGTTGGTCTTCAGCGAGGAATTCCTAGTAGCGCGAGTCATCGGCTCGCGTTGACTACGTCCACGCCGCTTTGTACACACCGCCGTCGCTCCTGCAGATTGAATGGTCAGGTGAAGTGTTCGGATTGCGGCGGCGTGGGCGGTTCATTTGCTGCGGCGTTGTGAGAAGTCACGAACCTTATCATTTAGAGGAAGGAGAAGTCGTAACAAGGTTTCCGTAGGTGAACTGCGGAAGGATCATTGTCGATGCCTTACATGCGAGGCCAGGCACGTGAATCTGTTTGAACACGTAGGGTTGGCTTGAGGTGTTCCACGCCTCGACCTACCTTGAGGTAGGAGGGGCCACCGGTCGTTCCCCTGCTGCCTAAACACAAACCCGGCTGAATCGCCAGGAACTAAATTTCGTTCAGCGCACCCCGTTGGCGGAGGCGGTTCTCCTGCGGGTGGTGTTTTGAAGCATGACACATAATGACTCTCGACAGCGGATATCTAGGCTCTTGCATCGATGAAGAGCGTGGCGAAATCACGATACTTGGTGTGAATTGCGGAATCCAGTGAACCATCGAGTCTTTGAGCATAAGTTGCGCCCAAAGCCATTAGGTTGAGGAACGCGTCTGCTGGGCGTCACATATCGTTGCCGATGCCAATTTCCTCTTAGATAGGAGGTATGTTGTGCGGGGTGAATGATGGCTTCCGTGAGCCTTTGTTGCCTCATGGTTGGTTGGAAATTGAGTCCTTGGTAGGGTGTGCCATGATAGATGGTGGTTGAGTGATGCGAGACCATATCATGTGAGACTCTACCAAACTTGGCCTCTGTGACCCGTGCGTCTTTGAGCGCTCATGGCGAGACCTCGGTCGGCGGGGCTACCGTGAGTTTAAGCATATCAATAAGCGGAGGAAAAGAAACTAACAAGGATTCCCTTAGTAGCGGCGAGCGAGCAGGAAGAGCCCACCATGAGAATCGGTCGCCCTGGCGTTGAATTGTAGTCTGGAGAAAGCGTCCTCGGCGGCGGGCCGGGCCCAAGTCCTGGAAGAGGCGTCGGAGAAGGTGAGAGCCCGTTGTGCCGGACCACTGTCGCACCCGCAGTCGGCGTAGTCGGGTTGTTTGGGAATCAGCCCCGTCGGGCGGTAAATTCCGTCGAGGCTAAATCTTGGCGAGAGGCAGATGGCGAACAAATCTGCGAGGAAAGATGAAAAAGGACTTTGAAAAGAGAGTCAAAGAGTGCTTGAAATTGTCGGGAGGAAGCGAATGGGGCGGCGATTTGTCTCGGTCGGATGTGGAGCGGTTAGTCTTGCGGTCGCCTTGTCGACTCGAGACATTGGCCGTCGCGGATTGTGGTGGTGGCCCGAGCGGCTGTTGAAATGCTCGTGGAGGCGTCATCACCACGATTGTGGATGGCGACCTGTATTTGCCGGCGTGCTTTGTCACTTGCGTGCTCCTGGCGTCGGCTTTGTGGGCTCCCATTCGGCCGATCTTGAAACCACGGACCAAAGTCGACATGTGTGCGAGTCAGCGGGCGAGTAAACGTAAGGCGCAAGGAAGCTAATTGGCGGGATCCACAGTGGGTTGCACCGCCGGCCAGACCACGATCTTTTGTGAAGGGTTCGGTGAAGCATACTGTCGGGACCGAAAGATGGTGAACTATGCCTGGCGGCGGCGAAGCGAGGAAACTCTGGTGGAGGCGCGGCGATCTTGACGTGCAAATCGTTAAATCGACTTGGGTATAGAGGCGAAAGACTAATCGAGCCGTCTAGTAGCTGGTTCCCTCGAAGTTTCCCTCGGGATAGTTGGGCAGAGGCGAGTTCTGTCGGGTAAAGCCAATGATTAGAGGCATCGGGCGCAGCGCCCTCGACCTGTTCTCAAACTTTAAATAGGTAGGGCGGTGTGGCTGCTCTGTTGAGCCATGCCAAGGAATCGAGAGCTCAGTGGGCCATTTTTGGTAGCGAGCGGCGATGCGGGATGAGCAGGAGCCGGGTTCACGGTGCCCATTGTGCGCTAACCTAGACCCCACAAAGGGTGTTGGTCGATTAAGGCAGCGGGGCGGTGGTCATGGAAGTCGAAATCCGCTAAGGAGTGTGTAACAACTCACTGCCGAATCAACTAGCCCGAAAATGGATGGCGCTAAAGCGCGCGACCTATACCCGGCCGTCGGGGCAAGAGCCAGGCCACGATGAGTAGGAGAAGCGGCGGTCATTTGCAAAACCGAGCGCGAGCACAGGCGGGCGATCGTCGGTGCAGATCTTGGTGGTAGTAGCAAATATTCAAATGAGAACTTTGAAGGCGAAGAGGAAAGGTTCCATGTGAGCGGCACTTGCACATGGGTTAGTCGATCCTAAGGGGCCGGGGAAGCCGTCGATAAGCGCTATAAGCGCGTGCAAAGGAATCGGGTTAAAATTCTGAGCAGGGATGTGGTGGTGGCGGCAGCGTTAGAAGTCGGAGGCGTTGGCGGGGGCCGGAAAGAGTTATCTTTTACGTTTAACGGCTTTGCCCACCACAGAAGCGGCTCGGTAGGAGGTAGAGTCCAGCGGCTGGAAGAGCACCGCCGCGTCGCGTGGTGTCGGTGCGCCCTGGCGACCCTTGAAAATCCGGAGGGGCGAGTGCCTTCCATGCCGGTCGTACTCATAACGCATCAGGTCTCCAAGGTGAAGCGACCTGCGGTCGATGGAACAATGTAGGCAAGGAAGTCGGCAAAATGGATCCAGTAACCTCGGGAAAAGGATTGGCTCACGAGGGTGAGCACGGGGTCGATCCGAACCGTCGGCTGTTGGTGGGCTGCTTGAGCTGCTCCGTGGCGAGGCGGGTCGCCAGCGTCTTGTCGAGAGCGGATGAGAGCAGGCCGCCGGGGCCTCTTCCGGGCATCGAGCGATCGGCTTCAGGCCGAGTGCGGACAAGGGAATCCATTGTTTAATTAAAACAAAGCATTGCGATGGTCCCTGCGGATGTTGGCGCAATGTGATTTACGCCCGGTGCTCTGAATGTCAAAGTGAAGAAATTCAACCAGCGGCGGGTAAGCGGCGGGAGTAACTATGACTCTCTTAAGGTAGCCAAATGCCTGCGTCATCTAATTAGTAGCGCATGAATGGATTAACGAGATTCCCACTGTCTGTCTACTATCCGGCGAAACCACGGCCAAGGGAGCGGGCTTGGCGGAATCGGCGAGGAAGAAGACCACTGTTGAGCTTGACTCTGGTCAGGCTTTGTGAAATGACTTGAGAGGTGTAGGATAAGTGGGGCTGGAAAGCGGCGAAAGTGAAATACCACTACTTTTAACGTTATTTTACTTATTAGTGAATCGGGCGGGCGCCCCTCTTTTTGGATCAAAGTGGCCTCGGTCGGTCGATCCGGGCGGAAGACATTGTCGGTGGGGAGTTTGGTGAGGCGGCACATCTGTTAAAGATAACGCGGTGTCCTAAGATGAGCTCAGCGAGCGAAATCTCGTGTGGAACAAAAGGGTAAAAGCTCGTTTGATTACGATTTCGATCTGAATCTGACGTGAAAGCGTGGCCTATCGATCCTTTAGTCGCCGAATTTGAAGCTAGAGGTGTCGGAAAAAGTTACCACGGGGATAAGCGGCTTGTGGCGACAGCGTTCATAAGCGGCGTTGCTTTTGATCGCCGATGTCGGCTCTTCCTATCATTGTGAAGCGAAATTCACCAAGTGTTGGATTGTTCACCCACCAATAGGGAGCGTGGTACGGGTTTAGGCCGTCGTGAGGCAGGTTAGTTTTACCCTGCGATGGCGATTGTCGCGATAGTAATTCAACCTGATGCGAGAGGCGGATTGATTCGCACAATTGGTCATCGGCGCTTGGTTGAAAAGCGATGGCGAAGCTACCGTGCGTTGGATTATGGTGAGCAGCCTCTAAGTCGAGAATCCGGGCTAGGCAGCGATCGTCGTCGCCGTCGTTAAACTGCCGACCAGCGATGAGGGCCTTGGCCCCAGGAACGCGTCTTGGATTGGTGAACCTCGCCAGCGGATGAGCCTTGCGAGGCACCTGGCGCTATTCCCATCGGCGGCGGGTAGAATCGCTGCCAGGCGACTTAAATCTGGCCGGGTATTGTAAGTGGCGAGTGGCCTTCTTTGCCCACGATCCGAGATTCAGCCCTTGTCGCCGATTAAATCCCCTGACCAAACAAGAAATACAAAGCACACCGAATCGGCTCTGCGAAATCATAGGGTTGACATTTGTTTGAAAAGGTGGGAACTTATCGCTCCGCAGCGTCCACGACCTATTGTGGGTGGGGGTTACATCCCCCATGCCCAGCAGTGAGCATTGGCGATGCTGCGCTGTAAGGGCTCCGTACTCGATGGGAGTGCGCCTTGAGGTTGGGGTGAGCAAGTCATGGAAGCGGCGGCTTGATAGCCCGCAGCGGCATTCCCGACACGCCAAGTGGGATGCGCTTCCCGAGCTTCTATGCGTGTGTCTCGTGGAACAATGTTGTACTTAAGGTGATCGCGTGCCTTGGATATATAGTCGTATAAAATCTTGGACCAGCGGTAAGGGAGCCGACCATGGGGAGCGTTGCGGCGTGCGGCACTCGGGGCGTTGCAAAGTGAAGAGGCGGGGTGCGGTGATGCCCGTTTGCGGCTTTGTGCGATGTCGGCCGAAATGCAGGCGGTGCGTGCACACCTCGATCTGCGGTGGGGTCTCGGCGAGACGCGTTATGCGTGGCTACATGAGCATTGGGGTGAAGTGCTCCCCGACATGTCTCTAACATTTATACATAGGGTTCTGAATCCACTTTCCCGAGGCAGAGACCGATTTTGGGAGGCATCGCGGCGTGGCGTCTTTTTGCATCGTGACCCATGAGACCGAGACGCTGGGGTGTCCACGGCGGTAACTTCGTGTCCACTTATTCATCCCCGAACAGGTGCTCATCGGTCTAGTTGTTGGACGAGTCCCAACGTGATGAGCATGGTTTTTTCCCCGAGACACGATTTTGGGAGGCATCGCGGTGCGGCGTCTTTCTGCATCGTTACCCATGAGACCCGGGCACTGGGGTGTCCCTGACGGTAACTCGTGTCCCTTATGCATCCCCAGAAAACCGGTGCTCACTGGTCTAGTTGTTGGGCGGGTCCCAACGTGCTGAGCTTGGTTTTTCCCAGGAGCAGAGACCACGATTTTGGGAGGCATCGCGGCCGGCGTCTTTACGCATCGTGACCCATGAGACCGAACGCGGGGTGTCACGGCGGTAACTTCGTGTCCCTTATGCATCCCCGAACAGGTGCTCATCGGTCTAGTTGTTGGATGAGTCCCAGCGCGAGTGTTGCATGAGTCCCAACGCGATGAGCTTGGGCTGTTCCCTGCCCAAGCCCCCAGGGCGTGTGGAGGGGTGCCATGGGGCTTGCCCCCCATGCATGCCCAAGCCTTCCTAGGCTTGAGTCACATCATTTTTCATGGCAACCGTGGGTGTTAGTGGAATATCCAACTTGTAGCTACGTTCCCAATTTTTGGAGAATTTTGTAATTCGCCTTTTTGGCATTTTCTTCAAAATTTTCTATAAAATTGGTGCCATATTAGAATGGAAAACCGCTTGGTGGAAAGCTTATATATATTATTCTAAGCTTGCCAAAAAAAATTGGGGTCGAAAATCCAACTCTAAGTGTGAATTTTCATTTTTTCTGTGTTTTTCCTGTTTTGTCCACTAAAATTTATTATTAAATTCATGACTTGGAAAAAAATTCTCATTTTTGGTGGCTGAGAAGATCTCATTTTTCTAAGCATGACTGCAAAAAATTGCATCAAAATTCGTCCTCTAGGTCCGTTTTTTGGCCTTATGTCTCCTCGGCAAAAAATGCACTTTTTGGTGGATAATTGGTTTTGCATATTTGGCTACTATAGGGGCAACACCTGCTGCCCGAGGCCCCGAGGCGTGTGCAGGGGTGCCATGGGGGTTGCCCCCCATGCTCACCAAGCCTTCCTAGGCTTGTGTGGCATCATTTTCCATGGCAAATGTGGGTGTTTCGGGAATCAATGAATCGAGGAAAAAGCCAAATTCCGCATCACGGCGTGGCATCTTTCGGCATCAGGAACCATGAGACTCGTGCACTGGGGTGTCCCTGACGGTAACTCGTGTCCCTTATCTATCCCCAGAACACCGGTGCTCCGGGTCCCTTATTTATCCCCAGGGCGTGGGCAAGGGCTGGGGCACGAGAATGGGCGCCGTGCCCCATCGTTTGGATTTGGCTCACTCACTCTCTCTCTCTCTATATATATATATATATATATATACAAGAAGAAGAAGGAGAAGGAGAAAGGAGAAAGGAGAATTCAAAAGGGGGAAATGTTCCCGGCAAAAGCGGCGCGGTGCGCTTGCCACATACTAGACACATTTGTGTTTGCATCGTGACCCATGAGACCGAGACGCTTTGGGGTGTCACGGCGGTAACTTCGTGTCCCTTATTCATCCCCGAACAGGTGCTCATTGGTCTAGTTGTTGGATGAGTCCCAGCGTGATGAGCTTGGTTTTTCCCGAGGCAGAGACCCGATTTTGGGGGCATCGCGGAGTGGCATCGTTCGGCATCGTGACCCGTGAGGGCCAAGACGCTGGGGTGTCCTAGCGGTAACTTCGTGTCCACTTGTTCATCCCGAACATCGGTGCTCATTGGTCTAGTTGTTAGATGAGCCACTGGCAGCGTGGCCTCTTTCGGCATCGTGACTCATGAGACTCGAACCTTTGGGGTGTCACGGCGGTAACTTCGTGTCCCATATTTATCCCCAGAACAGGTGCTCATTGGTCTAGTTGTTGGGCCGAGTCTCAAGTGATGTGCTTGGTTTTCCCGAGGCATCGAGACCCGATTTTGGGAGGCATCGCGGCGTGGCGTATTTCTTCATCGTGACCCATGAGACCGAGACGCTTTGGGGTGTCCCTGAAGGTATAACTTCGTGTCCCTTATTCATCCCCAGAACATCGGTGCGCATTGGGCTAGGGGTTGGATGAGTCCCAGCGATGAGCTTGGGTTGTTCCTGTCTGAGGCCCAGGCGTGTGGAGGGTGCCATGGGGCTTGCCCCGTGCATGCCCAAGCCTTCCAAGGCTGGAGTCACATCATTTTTCATGGCAAAAGTGGGAGTTTCAAGGGGTATCCAACTTGTAGGCTGCGTTCCCAATTTTTGAGAATTTTGGTAATTCTCCTTTTTGGCATGTTTTTCAAAATTTTCTATAAAATTGATGCCATGTTAGAATGGAAAACCACTTGGTGGGAAGCTTATATATATTATTCTAAGCTTGCCAAAAAAGATTGGGGTCGAAAATCCAACTCTAAGTGTGATTTTCATTTTTTTCGGTTTTTTTGCGGTTTTGGCCACTAAAAAATTATTATTAAATTCATGACTTGGAAAAAATTCTCATATTTGGTGGCTGAGAAGATCTCATTTTTCTAAGCATGACTGCAAAAAATTGCATCAAAATTCGTTCTCTAGGTCCATTTTTCGGCCTTATGTCTCCTCGGCAAAAAATGCACTCTTTGGTGGAAAATTGGTTTTTGCATATTTGGCTACTATAGAGCGACACCACGCCGCCCAGGCCCAGGCGTGTGTAGGGGTGCCATGGGGCTTGCCCCCCATGCTCGCCCAAGCCTTCCTAGGCTTGTGTGGCATCATTTTCCATGGCAAATGTGGGTGTTTCGGGGATCTATGAATCGAGGAAAAAAGCAAGATTTCGCATCGCGGCGTGGCATCTTAAGGCATCATGACCCATGAGACCGAGACCTTTGGGGTGTCCACGGCGGTAACTTCGTGTCCCTTATCTATCCCCGAACAGGTGCTCATTGGTCTAGGTGTTGGACATGTGCCAGCGTGATGAGCTTGGTTTTCCCGAAGCATTGAGACCAGGGCATCATTGCGTGGCGTCTTGACATCGTGACCCATGAGACCGAACCTTTGGGGTGTCCACGGCGATAACTTCGTGTCCCTTATTTTCCCAGGAACAGGTGCTCATTGGTCTAGTTGTTGGGCCGAGTCCCAGCGTGATGAGCTTGGTTTTTCCCAGAGGCACCTTTGAGACCCGATTTTGGGGGCATCGCGGAGTGGCATCGTTCGGCATCGTGACCCGTGAGGGCCAGAGACGCTGGGGTGTCCCTAACGGTAACTCGTGTCCCTTGTTCATCCCAGAACATCGGTGCTCATTGGTCTAGTTGTTGGATGAGCCACAGCGATGTGCTTGGGTTATTCCCTCACCATGCCCCGCAGGCGTGTGCGAAGTGCGATGGGGCTTGCCCGTGCTCGTCTAAGCCTTCTTAGGCTCCTGTGGCATCATTTTCCATGGCAAATGTGGGTGTTTGGGGATCTATGAATCGAGGAAAAACCGAATTCCGCATTGCGGTGTGGCATCTTAAGGCATCATGACCCATGAGACCGAGTCTTGGGGTGTCACGGCCAGTAACTTCGTGTCCACTTATCTATCCCCGAACTCAGGTGCTCGTTGGTCTAGGTGTTGGGCGAGCCCAGCGTGATGAGCTTGGTTTTTCCCGATGCATTGAGAGCGGGGCATTGCGGCGTGGCCTCTTTCGGCATCGTGACTCATGAGACTCGAACCTTTGGGGTGTCCACGGCGGTAACTCGTGTCCCATATTTATCCCCAGAACAGGTGCTCATTGGTCTAGTTGTTGGGCGAGTCTCAGTGATGTGCTTGGTTTTCCCAGAGGCATCGAGACCCGATTTTGGGAGGCATCGCGGCGTGGCGTATTTCTTCATCGTGACCCATGAGACCGAGACGCTTTGGGGTGTCCACTGAAGGTATAACTTCGTGTCCCTTATTCATCCCCGAACATCGGTGCTCATTGGTCTAGGTGTTGGATGAGTCCCAGCGCGATGAGCTTGGGTTGTTCCTGTCTTGAGGCCCAGGCGTGTGGAGGGAGTGCCATGGGGCTTGCCCCGTGCATGCCCAAGCCTTCCAAGGCTGGAGTCACATCATTTTCATGGCAAATGTGGGTGTTTGAGGTATCCAACTTGTATTTGCGTTCCCAATTTTTGAGAATTTTGGTAATTCTCCTTTTTGGCATGTTTTCAAAATTTTCTATAAAATTGATGCCATGTTAGAATGGAAAAACACTTGGTGGGAAGCTTATATATATTATTCTAAGCTTGCCAAAAAGATTAAGTCGAAAATCCAACTCTAAGTGTGATTTTCATTTTTCAGTTTTTGCGGTTTTGGCCACTAAAAATTATTATTAAATTCATGACTTGGAAAAAATTCTCATATTTGGTGGCTGAGAAGATCTCATTTTCTAAGCATGACTGCAAAAATTGCATCAAAATTCGTTCTCTAGGTCCATTTTTCGGCCTTATGTCTCCTCGGCAAAAATGCACTCTTTGGTGGAAAATTGGTTTTTGCATATTTGGCTACTATAGGGGCAGCACCACCCGCCCAGGCCCCAGGCGTGTGCGAAGTGCCATGGGGCTTGCCCCCATGCTCTTAAGCCTTCCTAGGCTTGTGTGGCATCATTTTCCATGGCAAATGTGGGTGTTTGGGGATCTATGAATCGAGGAAAAAGCAGAATTTCGCATCGCGGCGTGGCATCTTAAGGCATCATGACCCATGAGACCGAGACCTTTGGGGTGTCACGGCGGTAACTTCGTGTCCCTTATCTATCCCGAACACGGTGCTCATTGGTCTAGGTGTTGGACATGTGCCAGCGTGATGAGCTTGGTTTTCCCGAAGCATTGAGACCAGGGCATCATTGCGTGGCGTCTTCAGACATCGTGACCCATGAGACCGAACCTTTGGGGTGTCCACGGCGGTAACTTCGTGTCCCTTATTTTCCCCAGAACACCGGTGCTCATTGGTCTAGTTGTTGGGCCGAGTCCCAGCGTGATGAGCTTGGTTTTCCCAGAACCGAGACCGATTTTGGGGGCATCGCGGAGTGGCATCATTCGGCATCGTGACCCATGAGGGCCAGAGACGCTGGGGTGTCCCTAACGGTAACTCGTGTCCCTTGTTCATCCCAGAACATCGGTGCTCATTGGTCTAGTTGTTGGATGAGCCACAACGCGATGGGCTTGGGTGATTCCCCCCCCATGCCCCGCAGGCGTGTGCGAGAGTGCGATGGGGCTTGCCCGTGCTCGTCTAAGCCTTCTTAGGCTCCTGTGGCATCATTTTCCATGGCAAATGTGGGTGTTTGAGGATCTATGAATCGAGGAAAAACCGAATTCCGCATTGCGGTGTGGCATCTTAAGGCATCATGACCCATGAGACCGAGAGTCTTGGGGTGTCACGGCCAGTAACTTCGTGTCCACTTATCTATCCCCAGAACTCCGGTGCTCGTTGGTCTAGGTGTTGGGCCGAGCCCAGCGTGATGAGCTTGGTTTTCCCGATGCATTGAGAGCGGGGCATTGCGGCGTGGCCTCTTTCGGCATCGTGACTCATGAGACTCGAGACCTTTGGGGTGTCCACGGCGGTAACTTCGTGTCCCATATTTATCCCCGAACAGGTGCTCATTGGTCTAGTTGTTGGGCCGAGTCTCACCGTGATGTGCTTGGTTTTTCCCGAGGCATCGAGACCCGATTTTGGGAGGCATCGCGGCGAGGCGTATTTCTTCATCGTGACCCAGGAGGCCCGGCCGCTGGGGTGTGCCTGAAGGTATAACTTCGTGTCCACTTATTCATCCCCGAACATCGGTGCTCATTGGTCTAGGTGTTGGATGAGTCCCAGCGATGAGCTTGGGTTGTTCCTGCGAGGCCCAGGGCGTGTGGAGGGTGCCATGAGGCTTGCCCCGTGCATGCCCAAGCCTTCCAAGGCTGGAGTCACATCATTTTCATGGCAAATGTGGGTGTTTGAGGTATCCAACTTGTACCTACGTTCCCAATTTTTGAGAATTTTCGGTAATTCTCC
>JBAFXK010000079.1:0-120338 GCA_037113605.1 Calophaca sinica
GTTTCTTGATTAGGCGATGTGTTTTAACACATCCTTGTTGTGAGATTAAAGCGGGGTTTTGAACTTTGTGGGGATCTAATGCCACCTCGTAGGAATCGACAGCTACGGCAAAGGCAACGTCGACATGGAGCGAGCTATTCAAGCTATGGCCAGAGATAAGCGGCGGCCATGGCTCAGCAGTCGGCTCTTTATGACTCAGCCAGGCTACTTGAGATAGCTCCAGCCAGGCGGCGTTAACAGCCGAACTTGCGACAGCGACAGCGGCGAGCGAAATCGCTGAAGCCGAGAGGATTAGTAGAGCGGGAAGCGCTGATCCGCCAGAAGTTCTACGGTGGAGCCGTCCGGATAAAGGCGATCTTTGGATGCTGAAGATCGAGAAGATCACCCGAGGCACTTCATTGCCAGGACAGCGTGAAGGTCGACTATGCCACCTGCCTACTGCTAAGAGCCTTTGAGTATTGAGTGGAGAGGTAAACGGCGTTTATAAGCCAGGTACAATAGCGAGATGACCTGGGAGGCTTTTAGTGAAAGGTTCTTGGACAAAGTACTTCCGGATCTTGCAGCGGCCCGAGAAGAGGCGGGAATTTCTTCAAGCTGCGGCAAGGCAACAAACGATGTCAGGAGTATGCGTGAGATTCGAGTCGTTAGTAGATATTTGATCCATTTCGTGGCAAGGTGAC
Source organism: Calophaca sinica (assembly GCA_037113605.1). NCBI lineage: Eukaryota > Viridiplantae > Streptophyta > Magnoliopsida > Fabales > Fabaceae > Calophaca > Calophaca sinica. Next base: position 681 of record JBAFXK010000079.1, read on the forward strand.
CAGGAGATGGATTGAGTGAGAGATTCCAATGAGGATTGAGATTCGACATTCGAAGTCGATTGGTATGCGTTGAGGGATGGAAATCTCCCGAGAGCTGATTGATCGATGTGTCGAGGTAGAAGGAGTGAGGAGCCACAAGAAGAAGGCTGTTGTGGCGGGTGGTGAGACTGAGTCTTGAAGCGGAGATTTGCCTGAAGGAAACTCGCGAAGAGACCTTACGGCCAATGAGCCTGGAGAGCGACAACGAGGGGCCGATGTCGTCCAGATGACCCAAATGCCAGGGGTGGAGAGTCAGACCGGTCATCAGAGGTGATTTGCTGCGATGTGGAAAGCGGGACATTCTGGCGAGTAAGCCTTTTTCCCGGAAGGGAGAGGTGTGTTCCGATTCTGAGAAGCCAGGGCATTTTTGCTAAGGATTGTCCTGCGCCTAAAGTGAGCCGGCTATGCTTGCGGCATTAGGCCAAAGGAAGCGTCAAGTGGCTAAAAGCGGAGTTTTACGCATGAGTGGCGAGGAAAGGCGAGCAGTACCGATGATCTTATCAAGGTAGATAACGAGATCGAGGGTGAAATCCTTATCCGTTCTTTTTGGTTCGGGTGCCGACCGTTCCACTCCATTTCTTAAAGTTGTGTGAACACCGAACTTATAGTAGCCATTGCTTTACTTAGATTTAAATTATTAGTTACAACCCCCGTTTGCCTAAAACCTTAGTCACAAACAACTGCATGTCTTAATTGTGTAGTGATTATTGAGAGGACAAAATTTGTGGTCAATTTGGTTTTGTTGCCTCTTAAGGGCTTAGATGCCATCCTCGGGATGGATTGGATTTTGTCACAATTCACCATGTCCTGCACTGGTGTGCAGTAAAGCGTAATTTTTCCAGGACCTTGAGTCTCCGATTATCTTTATAGCCGAAGCGTGTACTGGAGTTTCTTTGAAAGAAGGAACTAGGGAATACATGTATCTAGCATTAGTCTCGGAAGTTTTCAGCCGGTCGGCGTGAAGAATGTCTCCAAAGGGTGTGTGTGTGATTTTGGGGGCGTTTTTCCCGAAGACGCAAGTGCGGGATTACCACCCGGTGATGCTGAGAGGCTTCCAGATTCTCCATCGACTTTGATTCGAGGAACATGACCAGATTTCTGGCGGCAGAATGCGGGATGTCTCCCTGCCAGAGATGAAAGAAGTGAGAGTCCCGGATCGTAACAACTTGGGAGTCAGGCGATTCATCACGGCCAAAGCGTGTCACCGTAGGGAACTCAGGTAAGTTGTTGGTTAAGAAGAAGGATGGAGCGATCAAAGGCTACCGTGGGTGCGACTATCGCAGACTCATGAGGATTCACAGTGAAGAAGCGAATTGCTCCAATTTACCGCTACTGTTTTATTGGTGACTTGATGGACCAACTTCGTGGGAGCGGCGATCTTTTCAAGATAGACTTGAACTCTGGCTACCCATCAGATTCAGCGTGTGAAGGAGGAAGATGTCGCCAAAGCGGCTTTGAGGACTAGATACACGGTCCACTACCCAAGTATTCTTGGTGATGGAACTGGAGTGGCGAATCGCGCCGGTGTGTTTATGGACTACATGAGCAGGATTTTCCGATGCGTTTTTGGATCGATTCGTTAGTAGTGTTCATCGGCGACATTTATTGATTTACTCGAAGAAGCGAGAAACACACGCTGTGAAGAACACCTGCATGTCGAGTGCTCGCGGATATTACTGAGATAAGCAACTCTGTGCCAATCACTGTCCGAAGTGTGAATTTTGGCTTGAAGAGGTGCGAATTTTTCTTGGTCACGTGGATTTCCGAGAGGAAGTGGATAGCTGTGGATCCAGCTAAGATTGAAGCGGTGATAGCATGGCAAGGCAGTAGAAGGCGATTCTCGAGATCGGGAGTTTTGCCTCGACAGCGAGGATATTACACAGAAGATTCATTGAAGGTTTCTACCGAAGATTATCGCCGCCTCTTTACATCGATTTGACGAGGAAGGATCAACACTTTTGCTTGGGCGAGGAAGCTGTGAAGCTTGATTTTCAACGGCCGGAAGGAGCGGACTTTTGTGACCAAAGCCCGGCTTTGTGCTGATTTTGCCTCGGCAGAAGAACCTTTGAGGTGTATTGTGATGCGTCGCACCTGAGGGATTGGGATGCGTACTTTGATACGCTTGCTCCGGAAGGTGGTCAGCGTATGCTTCAAGGCGACCTTTAAAGATTCACGAGAGGAACTACCCTTACTCACGACTTGGAGCTGTAGCTTGGCCCGATGAGTTTTTCTTGTGCCCCGAAGATATGGAGTAGCACTTTACCTTTATAGTAGCAACTCTTCTTCTGTTTCTGCTTGATCCACTGAAGAGCTTAGGAAGTACCTGTTCGAGCCAGGAAAAGGAGCTCAACTTATGCGTCAGCGTAGATGGGCGAATGAATTTCTCAAGGACTACGACTTTACGTTGGAATACCATCCACAGTAAGGCTAACGTAAGTAGCGGATCGTTGGCCAGGAGAGAAGCGTTTTAGCCTCGGTGAATGATGATCAAGGAGGTTGGAGATGCTCAGAAGTTAGAGATTTGAAGTTGAGTGTCAAGTTTCAATCGTGAAGAGTCGAGATTTGGCCTCATGCTTACCATTTCTATGATTGTTAGGCGAGATCCCAAGAGACCAACAAGTTCATGATTGCGAGCTTACGCGAAGAGAAGGAATTGAAATTTGATACAAAAGCGCAAGGAAGGCGGCCGAATTTCCAGAGTCGGAGCCCAGGACGACATCTTGAGTGCAATCGGCGAGAGTGTGCGTGCCCTAACGTCTCCAGAAGCTGAGAGAAGTTGATTCTAGGCAGAAAGCGCTGCATAAGAACAACTTTAGTATTCATCCCAGAGTTCACCGAAGATGTATCAAAGACAGAAGAAGCATTTTGGTGGTCCCAATCAGGAATGAAGAAGCATAGTGGCGGGAAATGCGTAGCTTCATGTTTGGCCCGATGTCGGTCGAAGCGTAAGGAGCACCCAGCGACACTGCGAGAATACTCTGATAAATCGCTTGGCGTACCCAAAGTATGGAAATGGGGACGATATTTGGCCATGGACTTCGTTAGCCAGGTTTGTCGAAAGCCTTGAGAAGGAAGAATGATCTGATTTGGGTGATAAAATGTCGGCCGCGATTGACCAATATCTGCTCGTTTCTTTACGATTGAGTCGGCAATACAACGTGGAAAAAGGCGTGCCAATCGAGATCTATCATCGCAGGAGATAGTGCGACTTCATGGAATACGCTCTTCGACATGCGTGTCCAGGATAGAGATCCAGAAGTTCCGCACGTCTCGTTTTCGGGAGGGAATTGCGAAGGAAGCCGATGCGGAATCGCGGAGCTCGGGCTTAGCTTCGGTATATCATCTCTACGCATGGCGGTAGCGGTCGGTGAGAGAAATTCGATCCGATAAGCTTGAAGCGAATTTGTTGCGAGCTTGTGCGTTAGATCGCCAAAGGAAGATTGGAGCTGACGTCTCTTACCATTGGTGGAGTTCACATTACAACAATGCGGCGACTTCCATCACGGTATTGAGGATGGCACCTTTTGAAGCTACCAGTATGGATTTCGGAAATGCGGTCAGACGCCTCTTTGTTAATTACCAGAGACGGCGGTACGCTGAATGCGTCAGAGGGACGCAGAATATGATCCAGCCAGAACTTACCTGAGAAGGAAGATCCGTTTGATCGGAGATCGGATCTGACGAACATCTCGCAAAGTGCCGACCAGAGAAGAGTTATCTGCGGGGACCAACGACGCGTCGACTCAGCTCTCGAGGATTCGAGGAAGGAGGACATGTATTTCTTAGAGTCACCCCAGCTTACTACTGGAGTTGGTCGTGAGCGATCAAATCCAAGAAACTTACCCCCTAAATTCATTGGACGCCTACCAGACTTTTCTTACGTCGTATTGGTCCAGCGCGATGGCATATCAGATTGCCTTACCCCCATTTTTGCCGAACATCCCACGACGTCTTTCACGTCCTTCACAGTGCGGAAGTATGTTTCCGACCCGCTTATCATGTCATCGAACCCGGATGTGATTCAACTGCGAATGAGGCGACTTATCTTTTGGCGAGCGTCACCAGCGAGGATGGGTTGATCGGAGAGCCAAGCGGTTGCGGAACAAAGAGAGATCCCGACTTATCAAGGTTGTGTGGGATCAAAAAGGCGGGGAGATGCGACTTGGGAGCTGGAGGAGAAGATGAAGATTCATTACCCTGAACTTTTACGAGGTAAGAATCTTATTTGCAATTTCGAGGGCAAAATTTTTAGAGGAGAGATTGTAACACCTGAGGACGAGATCGACATCGTAATAGGGCAGCGTATCGAGACCTCGACGAAGAACTCGTGTCGAGATCCCGTGACTAGATCGCTTCGAGATCTTTTGTCGGTGATGAGACCACGTGCACTATTTCTTTGGTGAGGAGGTCGCGTGTCGAGTTGATGAAGTCAGCGTCTGGCTGATGAGGACGCCAAGTCGGTGAGAGACGGCGTTCACGAACTCGTGTTAGAACGCTTTATACGTTTGCACGAGCACCCTTGTCGACATCGTGTCGAGATGATACCTCGTATTATTTGAGCGTTACTCGTTATTATTATATTGTTTGTAATTATTACATTGTCGGCTTGCGTTGGCCAAGCGAGTAGAGGTAATTATGAGAGGAGCGAGTTAACGGGTAGATGATTGATGGGATTGGCATCTTATAGTCGAGTTACGTTTTTACCACTATCTCGCCACCGTATACCACAGCCGCTTTCCTCACACTCATTTCTCTTTTCTTCTTTCTTCTTCCTTTCTACGCTCTGTGTTTCGTTGTTTTCTTTAAAAATCTCCATCGTGAACCGTGAGTTCCAGTGGTCTGCCTGAAGCTTTCTTCATCAATTTTGTTCATCATCAACTTCTCGACCCATATCTTGTTTGATCGACCATCACCATTGAGGTATGAAGAACAGATTTTCTTTCATTTGTGCCTCTTGTTGGCGCTAAATCTTCATCCATTTTTAACCCAGTTTATGCTTCCAAATCATATCAAATTGATGGGTTTTCTTATTCACGATATTACCTATCTTTTAACCTGCTTAATTGGGCTTTTAAAACAAATTTCTTTCTCTGATTTTCTATGAATCGTGAGTGCCGAAAACCCCGTTTTTAGTTCGTTTCGATTTTCTTGTTTTCATTACGTTGTTTACAGTTATTGTTGTTGTCGATCTATCATTGAAGCATCAGATAACTTTTTCATGAATTTTGATCGAAATCACTAACTTTGTGTTAGAGGAAAATATATTTCCGCTTCTTGAGTATTATATTTTTAAGGTTGTGGTTGAGTTTGGGAAGAGAGAGCTAGATGTATTAGAACCATAGATCGATCCGAATTGTGTTTGTTTTAGGAAGTCGATTCCGAGATCGAGTGATTTCAGAATCGAGTGTCAAATGGGAAAGCGAATCTAAGGGGGCTGGGCGTGGAGATCGGATCGGGGATCGTGACGTGTCGAGGTCGGTCGAGAGCGTCACGTCGTCGAAGTCGTTGTCGAGTTCGTTGAAAGGCGGCCGTGTCGAGATCGAGGTAAGAGAAGTCGTTGTCGAGCTCTTAGAAGATAGGCGTGTCGTCGGTCGTTGTCGGCGGCGATTAACTTGGAGTTCGGTAAGGGCAACTTCTAGATATCTCTAAGGCTTTATTTTATAAGTCCTTAAGTAAGAGGCGCTTCACATTATTACTTTCGTAGTATGCTAGCGTAAGGGCATTTCAAATTCTCGTGGTTATGTTATTGTGTATGGATTTCTGATTTGTGTCGAGCTTGAAATGTTGTGATATTGAGTTTTGCATGTATTTAATATGTGATTGAATATATATCGTGAAGTGTGTATTGCATGTTGAATTCAAGGCGTTTCTTCATATCGAGCTTGCTCTTTTATTTGACATCGCGGTTGAATATCTTGTGTTTAACTCTTTGAATATCGTATTGTCACGGCGGTGTTCATCGAGTGAGCGAGCTAGGTGAGTCGTATGGCGTTTTTGAGCCGTGACCGGATAAGCGAGGGTGCTAGGTCCACTTTTTGTTTACGGGAGATTGACTAGGCGTCGCCACGCTCACGGGACTGAGTTGGTATCCTAGGGAGGCGAGGATCCCAAGGCTTCGGCTGGACTTTCCGACATACGGCATGCAGCGTGTGCATTCGAGGAAAATTGTCGAGTCGAGAGAAAATGGATTTGTGAGTTGTGTCGAGTTTAGAGTGAGATGGTCGAGTCACGTCGGTGATTCTGTTATACTTTCTTTGTTTGCTTATATTTTTATGTCGAGCTTATCTTGAATTGTTGAGAAGTTGACCACTTTCGTGGTGCCTTCAATCCATGGCGGTTACCCGGCGATGTCGAGGGCGCGGGTAACTCGGCAGTGAAGCGATCTTAGGAGGAGCTCGACGAGGACCAGTGTGGCGACCTCTATCTGTCGTGATTGTTTATTTGTTGGATGTTGGTTTTTACGAGGACTGTTCTTGTATTTCTTTTGTGTTCGAGGTCGTGACCCGGTTTAGGCGATGTTGTTTTTATTGCTACGAGGTAGACTGGTGGTCTTACTTTTGGGCGACCCCCTGCGATAAGTCTGCTAAGTACCCCAGGTATGATTACTCTTTTGAAGTTATCGTACCTTAGGTGTATTTTCTTTACACATTTGCTACTCTGTATTTTGTATACATTATTATTTCGAGTGATATATATATGTGTATGTTATGCATGTATGTTTTATTTGAATTTAAGTCTTGTGTCTTAGTTGCACCATGTTTGAAAAGTAATTACTACAGTGTACGAGTTGGTTTTATAAAAAAAATATATATCGCATTTTTAAAAGGCACAAGAGTTTTGTTTTTAAAACACATCTCATATAGGTTTATGTTGAGCTTGGTGTGTTGAGCTCGGTAGCTTTCGAGCTTCGGTATATTGAGCTTCGGTGGCGGTCCGAAGCAGGTCGTTACACTTGAGTCTTCTTGTTGTTGGGCTAAGCGAGCGCCAAGATTGTTGGTTGCAATACTACGATTACGAATAGCACGCAATATCCCTCGCGGCCAAGCATTCTCTTGCCCTGGTGGATCTACGAGGCATCGTAGCATTCGTTATGGGTCTTGGCGCCTTCCGAACACTGAAGCCATAGTGCATAGAATGCACTAAGCATTGAGTTGATCGGGCTCAATATCTCTTAGCATAATAAGTAGAAAAATAACCGACTCAAGAAATTCACGAAACTATTCCTACTTGACCCCCACGGTCAGATTAGAATCGAGCGCTCGATACCATAATGTAACACCTTACTTTCATTAGCTTGAAAATCGATAATTAACATTAGATGCAGTAATCCCAAATTTAAACTTAAAGTCCAACATTCACGTTCAAATGTCATAAAACTAAACTTAAATACATAAATCCATGTCGATTGCAACATCAATACATAATTCTAGAAATTACATCTTAAAGAGTGTTACTAAAACTACTACAAGATACAAGGTTCCTAGAGTGAACAAACACGACCTTCCTTTGGTACCTGTGCATCTGTAAAAACAATTAAATAAAGGAGTGGGGTGAGATAATAATAATCTCAGTGAATCCTCCCTCCGACTCCTCACCATCAACTCATACAATTTATCATCAGTCAAGAATTTATATGACACGTTTATGCAATGCATATTCTTACTATGAATTTCTAATTCATCTTTGGCTCAAGTATTCATGGGTAGTGTTGTATGCTTACGTCCATACAACCCCATAAACACGCTTTCGATATGGTGGTTAGGCGTCTTAACCGTCCGGGGCGTCCCACGGCTTACCATATCGATTACACTCCTTTATTGAGGCATCTTAGTATCTTTTAGAGAATTTAGTTACCAACTATATGCTTAGATCCATGCTTTAATCAAGATTAAGAATCCAATTAGGTGCTACTCTAGCTTCATATGGAACTAAACATATTCAAATGAAAACATGTAACATGCTCAGTCAAGGAAAAATACATCAAGACGAAACACATTTTCATTAGGGCTCCATGGAGCTCCCAATGGTCAAACATCCATCTCACAGTTTATGGGGTTTTGGGTACAACATTAACCCCTATAAGCAGTCCCAATAATACATGCATGCAATTAACACTAAAAAGCGTACATCAAATAGGGATATGGGAACTTCCTAACATAGGGTTCATGGGTTTTCTTCAAGGGACCCTAATGTGGGACTTATGGGTGCCCAACACCTAAGAGAAGGAAGAACTCACAACAACTTCCAAGATTCAAGTTCAAAGTTGAGGCTTAGCTTCTTCTTCTTCTTCCTTCTTCTTCACGTTCTTCCTCTTACTCCCTCAAGTGGCACTTCTAGGGATTTCCTTCAACTTTCCAATCCAAGCATAAACACTCCCCAACTTGGATTCAAGCTAAGATCGAGGATGAATCTAGTATGAATCCTTGTTTTCCCCTCTAATTTGTGAACCCTAGGTGTTTTAACCACTTCTCCTTGTTCTCTTTTGTCGGCACCTTGCTCTCTCTAACCCTCTGGCTAACAATCGCGTTACGTTCTTTTTCTCGAAGTTTTTTTCGATATCTTTGCGCAGTGTGAATCGATTCACAGCGATAGGTGAATCGATTCATAAAGCATAAGGTGAATCGATTCACTCAGATGTAAAAATGACAGAATCGCAGATTTAAGTGCGTGAATCGATTCCTGCAGTTCCCGGTCGATTCACAGAAGCGCCTTTTGTGAATCGATTCGCATTTGCGATTCACGGAGGATCAACCTTTGTGAATCGATTCACTCTGCGATTCATGCAAACCTAATCGAGTCCCAAAGAAACTCACATCCCTGAATCGATTCACCAGGGCACAGAATCGATTCACCTGAGCAAAATCATCTAAACACAAAATTCATACATTCAATTTGACAATCAATGAGAAAATCACTTAAAATTCATCATTAAGCCATACTAAGCATATGTACACACGTTAAATCAAGCTTGAGGAAATTTGGGGTGTTACATTCTTCGATACCGTGAGTGAGCGTGTAAGCACAAAGCGGGCCAAATATCACATATTGACCCATTTCTACAATCGAGATAAGCTTTCCAATTCACAAACAATTAACAATTTAAAAAGGAATTTACCAATTCATTAATTCAAAGTTACGCATACGAACAATACCTTTCGGAAAACAAATGCGTCGATGACTCAAAACAACATGTTCTCTGTTTCAATACAAAATCATAAAGTGCATGAGCGATTCTTTGGAAAACAATTGAATCGTAAAAAGGGTGTGATCGGCCTGAAGATCATTGGTTGAACAATTCAGTGCAATGTAAAATGATGGAGCATACCAACACGTTTTTGAAAAACAAGAGCTCTCTGTCATAGGCGCCAAAATCAAATTATTTTATAGGATCCACGATTAATAAGAGCGAAACATTATGAAGAATACAAACAACAATCACACATATATACATCGTTTGAATCATATTCAAATCATGTTGTTAAATATAAGCGAAGCATAGGATTGAGGCAATAACGACCAATGCTCACGGAGACAACGATTGGGGATTTGAGAGAGCGGAGATATTTTAAAATATATTTCAAAAGCTCTTTCAAGGGAAAAGATCACCGTAGCGTGGATCACGTGTAGCTCTTGAATCACAAATATGATTAATGTTTGTACCATTTAGCTCATGAAGCGGGAGGATTTTGATCACTAACACCCACGATCTTGTAGTGTCCCCACTTAATCCCCACAAAAGGATGCCTCGAAATGCATCTCTAGTGATGTGCATAGGAAGGAGGCACGTAAAAACAAGGCCATCACACTTGGGATTGGGGCTCAGAGCTTGTATTCTTACGCGCTCCCATTCATTCGTTTTTGTTGCCACTAGTGGACCTCGTACATTTGTGAGCCGTTTCCTTTATATTTATTTAAATCATTAGTTAATTAAATAATCTGATTCCGATTAAACCATTCAATCGTGTGACCACTATAGGTTCCCACTAAATTTACAATAATAAAAATTATAAAAATAATAATATTAATTATTAAATTAACATTAAATGCTATAAACAATGAGCGGCATCTGCCAATGCATCATTGTTACCCAATTAACTGAAAAATTAGTGATCCGATTTTAACCCTACCGCCACCAAGATTACTCGAAGTCGAGTCCGCTTCGTCCATGTGACCTTATTTAAACCGAGACTTAAATGTATCATCCTCGATTAAGTCCGATCATATGTTCTTGATACGAGTGAGCGTGTAAGCACAAGCGGGCCAAATATCACATATTGGCCCATTTCTACAATCAAATAAGCTTTCCAATTCACAAACAATTTACAATTTAAAAATCAATTTTCCAATTCATTAATTCAATGTTCGCATATGAACAATACCTTTCGGGAAAACAAATCGTCCAATGACTCAAAAACAACATGTTCTACTGTTTCAATACCAAATCATAATGTGCATGAGCGGTTGCTAGAAAACAATTGAATCATAAAAAGGGTGTGATCAAGCACAAGATCATTGGTTGAACAATTGATTACAGCGGGACAATGGGCATACCAACACGTTTTTGAAAAACAAGAGCTCTCTATGCGTCATAGGCGCAAAATCAAATTATTTTATAGGTTCACGATTAATACGAGTCGAAACATTATGAAGAAAACAAACAACAATCACACATATACATCGTTTGAATCATATTCAAATCATGTTGTTAAACAAAGGCAAAAGCATAGGATTCAAGGCAATAACGATCAATGCTTTGATACATGATCGGGGATATGAGAGACCGAGCATTTTAAAATATATTTCAAAAACTCTTTCAAGGGAAAAGATCATGTAGCGGATCATGTATAGCTCGTGAATCACGGATATGATTAATGTTTGTACCATTTAGCTCATGAAGCGGGAGGATTTTGATCACTAACACCACGATCTTGTAGTGTCCCCACTTAATCCCCACAAAGGATGCCTCGAAATGCCTCTCTCTAGGTGATGTGCATAGGAAGGAGGCCTGAGAAAAACAAAGGCTGTCACACTTGGGATTGGGGCTCGAGCTTGTATTCTTACGCGCTCCCATTCATTCGTTTTGTTGCCCAGTGGACCTCATACATTGTGAGCCCGTTTCCTTTATATTTATTTAAATCATTAGTTAATTAAATAATCGATTCGATTAAACCATTCAATCGTGTGACCACTATAGGTTCCCACTAAATTTACAATAATAAAAATTATCAAAAATAATAATATTAATTGTTAAATTAACATTAAATACTATAAACAATGAGCGGCATCTGCCAATGCATCATTGTTACCCAGTCTTAGGAAAAATTAGTGATCGATTTTAACCCTACCGCCACCAAGATTACTCGAAGTCGAGTCCGCTTACATCCATGTGACCTTATTTAAAGCGAGACTTAAATGTATCATCCTCGTTAATTCCAATCATATGTTCTTCGATACCGGAGTGAACATGTAAGCACAAAGCGGGCCAAATATCACATATTGGCCCATTTCTGTCGAGATAAGCTTTCCAATTCACAAACAATTTACAATTTAAAAATCAATTTTCCAATTCATTAATTCAATGTTACGCATATGAACAATACCTTTCGGAAAACAAATCGTCAATGACTCAAAACAACATGTTCTCTTGTTTCAATACCAAATCATAATGTGCATGAATAGTTGCTAGAAAACAATTGAATCATAAAAAGGGTGTGATCGACACAAGATCATTGGTTGAACAATTGATTTCAACCGACAATGGGCATACCAACACGTTATTTTGAAAAACAAGAGCTCTCTACATCATAGGCGCAAAATAAAATTATTTTATAGGTTCACGATTAATACAGTCGAAACATTATGAAGAAAACAAACAACAATCACACATATATACATCGTTTGAATCATATTCAAATCATGTTGTTAAGCAATGACAACGGCGTAGGATTCAAGAGCAATAACGATCATTGCTTTGATACAACGATCGGGGATATGAGAGGCAGGCATTTTAAAATATATTTCAAAAACTCTTTTCAAGGAAAGATCATGCTAGCGGATCATGTATAGCTCGTGAATCACAAATATGCTTAATGTTTGTACCATTTAGCTCATGAAGCGGGAGGATTTTGATCACTAACACCACGATCTTGTAGTGTCCCCATAATCCCCACAAAGGATGCCTCGAAATGCATCTCTCTAGCTGATGTGCATAGGAAGGAGGCGAGAAAAACAAGATCTGTCACACTTGGGATTGGGGCTCGAGCTTGTATTCTTACGCGCTCCCATTCATTCGTTTTGTTGCCCGGTGGACCTCATACATTGTGAGCCCGTTTCCTTTATATTTATTTAAATCATTAGTTAATTAAATAATCTGATTCCGATTAAACCATTCAATCGTGTGACCCTATAGGTTCCCACTAAATTTACAATAATAAAAATTATAAAAAATAATAATATTAATTATTAAATTAACATTAAATGCTATAAACAATGAGCGGCATCTGCCAATGCATCATTGTTACCCAATTAACGGGAAAAATTAGTGATCCGGATTTTAACCCTACCATACGAAGATTACTCGAAGTCGAGTCCCTTCGTCCATGTGACCTTATTTAAACCGAGACTTAAATGTATCATCCTCGTTAAGTCCAATCATATGTTCTTCGATACAGAGTGAACATGTAAGCACAAAGCAGGCCAAATATCACATATTGGCCCATTTCTAAAATCAGATAAGCTTTCCAATTCACAAACAATTTACAATTTAAAAATCAATTTTCCAATTCATTAATTCAATGTTACGCATATGAACAATACCTTTCGGAGAAAACAAATCGTCCAATGACTCAAACAACATGTTCTCTGTTTCAATACCAAATCATAATGTGCATGAGCAGTTGCTGAAAACAATTGAATCATAAAAAGGGTGTGATCGGCACAAGATCATTGGTTGAACAATTGATTGCAAGCGAGCAATGAGCATACCAACACGTTATTTTGAAAAACAAGAGCTCTACTGTCATGGCGCCAAAATAAAATTATTTTATAGGTTCCACGATTAATACAGTCGAAACATTATGAAGAAAACAAACAACAATCACACATATACATCGTTTGAATCATATTCAAATCATGTTGTTAAACAAGGCAACGACATAGGATTCAAGGCAATAACGATCATTGCTTTGATACAACGATCGGGGATATGAAGGCAGACATTTTAAAATATATTTCAAAAACTCTTTCAGGAAAGATCCATCGTAAACGCGGATCATGTATAGCTCGTGAATCACAAATATGCTTAATGTTTGTACCATTTAGCTCATGAGGCGGGAGGATTTTGATCACTAACACCCACGATCTTGTAGTGTCCCCACTTAATCCCCACAAAAAGGATGCCTCGAAATGCATCTCTCAGCTGATGTGCATAGGAAGGAGGCCGCAGAGAAAAACAAAGCTGTCACACTTGGGATTGGGGCTCGGAGGCTTGTATTCTTACAGCTCCCATTCATTCGTTTGTTGCCCAGTGGACCTCATTACATTGTGAGCAGTTTCCTTTATATTTATTTAAATCATTAGTTAATTAAATAATCGATTCGATTAAACCATTCAATCGTGTGACCTATGGGTTCCCACTAAATTTACAACAATAAAAATTATAAAAAATAATAATATTAATTATTAAATTAACATTAAATGCTATAAACAATGAGCGGCATCTACCAATGCATCATTGTTACCTAATTAACGGGAAAAATTAGTGATCCGATTTTAACCCTACCGCCACGAAAGATTACTCGGAAGTCGAGTCCACTTACGTCCATGTGACCTTATTTAAACCGATACTTAAATGTATCATCCTCGTTAAGTCCAATCATATGTTCTTGATACACGGAGTGAGCGTGTAAGCACAAGCGGGCCAAATATCACATATTGGCCCATTTCTAAAATCAGATAAGCTTTCCAATTCACAAACAATTTACAATTTAAAAATCAATTTTCCAATTCATTAATTCAATGTTACGCGTATGAACAATACCTTTCGGAAAACAAATCGTCAATGACTCAAAACAACATGTTCTCTGTTTCAATACCAAATCATAATGTGCATGAGCAGTTGCTAGAAAACAATTGAATCATAAAAAGGGTGTGATCGGCACAAGATCATTGGTTGAACAATTGATTACAGCCGACAATGGAGCATACCAACACGTTTTTGAAAAACAAGAGCTCTCTGTCATAGGCGCCAAAATCAAATTATTTTATAGGTTCACGATTAATACAGTCGAAACATTATGAAGAAAACAAACAACAATCACACATATATACATCGTTTGAATCATATTCAAATCATGTATTTGTTAAGCAAGGCAAAAGCATAGGATTCAAGGCAATAACGATCAATGCTTTGATACAGCGATCGAGGATATGAGAGGCAGGCATTTTAAAATATATTTCAAAAACTCTTTCAAGGAAAAGATCCTCAAAACGCGGATCATGTATAGCTAAATGAATCACAGATATGATTAATGTTTGTACCATTTAGCTCATGAAGCGGGAGGATTTTGATCACTAACACCACGATCTTGTAGTGTCCCCATAATCCCCACAAAGGATGCCTCGAAATGCATCTCTCTAGGCGATGTGCATAGGAAGGAGGCCGCAGAAAAACAAGGCATCACACTTGGGATTGGGGCTCGAGCTTGTATTCTTACACGCTCCCATTCATTCGTTTTGTTGCCCAGTGGACCTCATTACATTGTGAGCCAGTTTCCTTTATATTTATTTAAATCATTAGTTAATTAAATGTCGATTCGATTAAACCATTCAATCGTGTGACCTATAGGTTCCCACTAAATTTTCAATAATAAAAATTATCAAAAATAATAATATTAATTATTAAATTAACATTAAATGCAATAAACAATGGCGGCATCGCGATGCATCATTGTTACCCAATTAACGGAAAAATTAGTGATCAGATTTTAACCCTACCGCCACCAAGATTACTCGAAGTCGAGTCCGCCGTCCATGTGACCTTATTTAAGCAGAGACTTAAATGTATCATCCTCGTTAAGTCCAATCATATGTTCTTCGATACGAGTGAGCGTGTAAGCACAAAGCGGGCCAAATATCACATATTGGCCCATTTCTACCTGTCGAGATAAGCTTTCCAATTCACAAACAATTTACAATTTAAAAATCAATTTTCCAATTCATTAATTCAATGTTACGCATATGAACAATACCTTTCGGGAAAACGAATCGTCCAATGACTCAAAACAACATGTTCTCTGTTTCAATACCAAATCATAATGTGCATGAGCGGTTGCTAGAAAACAATTGAATCATAAAAAGGGTGTGATCAGCACAAGATCATTGGTTGAACAATTGATTGGCAAACCGATGGGCATACCAACCACGTTTTTGAAAAACAAGAGCTCTACTGTCATGGCGCCAAAATCAAATTATTTTATAGGTTCACGATTAATCTTTGCAACGACCCGTTTCCAGGGACCGCTGAGCTACACTAAAGCGGTATGCGATGCGTTTTAAAACGGTACTCTTGTGCCTTTCAGAAAAATACGGCACTTTTTTTTTTTAAATCCAGCTAGTGCACATCAGAGTAATTACAGCTTTTCGAAACATGGTGCAACTAAGACACAAGACTTAAATCCTAAATAAAACATACATAGATAATATATATATATACAAGTCGGAATGATAGTGCATGCAAAATCTGAGTAGTGAATGCACAAAGAAATACACCTATGGTATGGCGACCTTGAGAGCAATCATACCACAGGGGTACTTAAGCGAACACCCACGCATGGCGGCTCAAAAGTGGAACCACCCGATCTACCTGTAATAACAAAACATCACCGGCCCATTTGGTCACAACCATGTACACAAAAGACATACTACAGTCATCCCAAAAAAACATCTAATAGACATAATCAATCACGACAAATAGAGATCGTAAATGGGATCCTCGGCAGAGAGTCCTCCTCACCATCACACCTGTTGTCGGGTTCCTGCGTCCTCGCTATCGCTGGGTAACCATCATGGATTGAAGGCACCATGGGAAAAGGGTCAACTTCTCGACAAATCAAGATAATCAAGGCGTAAAGAAATAAGCAAACAACAATGTATATCATTCACCCAGCGTGACTCGACCCTCTCACTCTAGACTCGACTCGACTCGCGATCCATTTTCTCTCGACTCGACCATTATTCCGGAAGCGACCTTGAGATCCATCAGCCCGACATACCAGCCGTAGCCTTGGGATCTTCGCTTCTCCCCTCGATATGCGATGCAGGTTCCTCTGACTGCGACGTCTAGTCAATCTCCAGTAAACAAAGGGACCTAGAACCCTCGATTATCAGGGTCACGGCTCAAAAGCGTCATAACGACTACGCCTGGCTCGCTCACTCGATGAGCAGCTCTCCGCTTACAATATTCAAAGAGTGGCGCGCATAAGATTACTTACCGTATATCAAATAAGAGAACATGCTTAATATGAAGAAAGCATGGTCGACATTTTAAGCAATAAAAACACCTACTGCATGAAGAAACGCAATTCAACAGCAACACGCAATTCATGGCATATATTTAATCTCATATCAAATAAAGCATAACTCAATCATATCACAACATTACATGCTCGACAAGCAAATCAAGGAATCCATCCCTCTGCAGCTCAATGGAATTAACGAGAGAGGAACATTACGTGTGGGGGTTGGGTTGAGGAGACCAACCGCCTTGACTTACGCTCGTCCACGAAGACTCGGATAAATGTTAGACCTCACGACAACAAAGCGAAGGGGTTCGAAGACCACTAACTTGAACTTCGTAGAGTTCTCAGACTTCTCGTATTTAAATGAAGCATTTAAATACTAAAAATCAATTCTAAACATATCTAGAAGTTGCCTTGCAGAACTCCAAGCTAAGCGCGTCTATGCTGTCCTCAATCGAGCTAAACAGCGACCTCGACACGTCACGGTTCTCAATCTTGATCCCACTTTGCTCTCACGTCCTCGGGTTAGCTCTCGTACACCTCGATTCCGTGCATACGATCTCGGGAATCACAATTCCTAATACCAGCACAACTTAGTACTATCTATGGGTTTCTAATAGCACTTAGCTCTCATTATCCCAATCTTAACTACAACCCAAGCAAGCATTAAAACTCAAGAACCTAAACAAATACAACAAGAATTCCAGCATTACAATTTAATTCCTTTCCTCTAAAATTTTATTAAAAACTTCTTTCATACATATCACCATACAAGGCCATTTTTCCTAAGTACTAATTCAAGCTTAAAATCAAATAGCATATTAAGCACAAATTAATCAAAATCTAAGTTTATGTTTTCTTAAAAAAAATATTTTCCTCAGGGTCCAACAATTAAAATAAGACCATAACCAATTGTGTTAAAATTTAAATCATAAAAAGAGATCAATTTCCCTACATGCCATTTTGGTCCCTCAAAAATCCATTTTTGCACAAAAACTTATCTAACACTAAACTAATCATGCAACTTAATCCTAATTAGTCATAAAATCATATTAAACACATAATCACATACTTCACACCTAATTAGACAATTAAATAGCAAGTTTCTTAAGACTCAAGAATAGGAAAAATCCAAAACTAACCTGTTGCACTTGATTAAATTAAACTAGCCATGCTATTAGCACCTAAATAATTACTATAGCACAATAACATATCTCATGCATGATTCAAGCAAGATTAAACATATTTTCCCTCTTACTCAAGGTTAGGTTTTTGATCAAATGCTCATGAAAGAGGTTATATGATGCTACAACAAATAAATCAACAACAAACAACAAGAAGAAGCAACATACAACAACATAGAACAAGAAATCAAAGCAAGCCAAGTGGTTAGGGTTTTGGGCGCTACCTCTTTGTAGAAAGCGAGAGGAAACAATTTGTTTTTCAAGCTCAAATAAATGGTTAGAAAGGTAGGTAATGTCATGAAGAAGAAAACCTATCGATATGACATGATTTGGAAGCATAGAAACTAGCTAAAATGGAAGGAGAAAGTGGCTAAGCGATAGCATGAAGGAGAGAAAATTCTGTTTTTCATACCTCGAATGATGATCGAGATGATGATATAGGTAGAGGAGATGATGAGAAGCAAGATTGATGAAGAAGGTTTGTGCAAAAACTCAATGGAACCCAAGGTTTTCTTTTCAATGGAAGTTTGGAGAGGAAAAGGAAACTTAGAGAAGAAGGAAGAAGGAAGAAGAAAGAGAAAATGAGGGTTTGAGGGTGATCGTGATATTTAGCTGGTGAGGAAGGGGCATTATGGTCCTTTCTCCTTAATTAACACTCAACAATAATTAATTAAAAGAAAACCATTTATAAAACCACAAATAAGTGACATATAAATACTAATTAACTAACGAATAACGTTCGTAAAAATCGTGTTGCGGTCTCGACGCGAGGTCGACCAGTGCTTGTGCAGCGCGCAAGGCTCTATCACTGGCTTCGTGCACCGCGGTCTCCTCGGCTCGATGCAGCGTCCTCGGCTAGTGCACGCGGTCTCCTCAGCTCGGTACGCGACCTCAGCTCGGCATACGACCTCCTCAGCTCGGTACGCGACCTCAGCAGCTCGTGCACGCGGTCGATCTCTTCATCAGGTGTTACAATACTCTCCCTCTAAATTGCAAATAAGATGCTTACCGCGGAAAAGTTCAGGGTACTGAGTCTTCATCTTCTCTTCCAATTCCCAAGTCGCATCTCCGGTTTACGATCCACGCAACTTTGTGAGTTGGATCTCTTTGTTCCGCAACTGTTTGGCTTTCCGATCAACGATCCTTGCTGGTAATGCTTCGAAGGATAAGTCATTCCTCAGTTGAATCACATCTGGTTCGATGACATGAGAGGGGTCGGAAATATATCTCCATAGCTGTGAGGCGTGAAAGGCGTCATGAATGTTTGACGGGAAGGGTGGCGGGGCAATCGATATGCCAGCTGGACCGTCTGACGAAGAATCGGTAAGGTCCAATAAATTTAGGGGTAAGTTTCTTGGACTTGATCGCTCGACCAACTCGATGGTAGGGGTGACTCTAAGAAATACATGCTCTCCTTCTTGAACTCTGGCGGTCGGCGTCGCTTGGTCGGCATAACTCTTACGGCTGCGAGGCGTTCGCATCCTATCTGCGATCAAGCGGATCTTCTCGATGATACTGCTGGACCATATCTGGTCCCCACGATAGAACTCTGCGCCATCCTGGTACCAACAAAGAGGCGTCGACACTTGCGTCCATCTGATTGCTTCAAAGGTGCCATTCGATACTCGCATGGAAAGCTGTTATTGTAGGTGAACTCCACCGATGGTAAGACATCGTCCCAACTTCCTCGGTGATCTAATGTACACGCGCGCAACAAATCTTCAAGCGATTGGATCGTTCTCTCGATCGGCCGTCGGTTTGGGGATGATATGCTTGAGCTAAGCAGGCTCGGTTCCCATCGCTTCTTGCAATTCCCTCCAAAATGAGATGTGAACTTGGATCTCGGTCGACACGATTGAAGAGGGTATACCATGTAGTCGCACTATCTCCACGATGTAAATCTCGGTCGACTTTTCCACGTTGTGCGTCGACCTCCTTTGGTAAGAAATGGCGGATTTGGTCAATCGGTCCACGATCACCCAAATCGAATCATTCTTCTTCTGCGTCTTGGCAAACCTACAGCGAAATCCATGGAGATCTTGTCCCACTTCCATCTTTGATGCGTCAGCGATTGTAGCATTCCGCCGGTCGTTGGTGCTCCACCTTCGGCTTTACGACCGCGTTAAACACGAAGCTACGTGCTCGACCACTTGCTTCTTCATTCGGACCACCAAAAATGCTTCTTCAAGTCTTGATACATCTTCGTAACTCCTGGATGAATACTAAAATTGCTCTTATGCGCTTCGTCAAGTATTAACTTTCTCAGCTCCGCTACGTTAGGTACACACACTCGGCCATTGCACCTTAAAATGTTGTCCGCTCCGACTTTGAATTCTGTCACTTTCCCTTGCGCGATCAACTGTATCTTCTCTTGCAGAAGCTTGTCGTGCACTTGCTGGTCTCTGATCTCGTCCAACAATCTGTTAGAAATGGTAAGCATACCAAATCTCAGCTTCCCCGGTGAAACTTCCACTTTCAACTTCAAGTCTCGGAATTTCTCGAGCATCTCCAACTCCTTGATCATCATTCTTTGAAGCTAGAGCGCTCTTCCTACTCAGCGCATCTGCTACTATATTAGCCTTTCTGGATGATATTCCAACGTAAAGTCGTAGTCCTTGAAATTATGTCCATCTTGGCGCATGTTGAGCTCCTTACGATCGAGCAGTGCTTGACTCTTGTGATCGGCGAAAGCGGTGAGAGTGCTCCCGTAAAGGTAGTGCCTCCATATCTTGGCGCCAAAAACCACCGATGCCGACTCCAAATCGTGAGTAGGGTAGTTCTCTCGTGAATCTTAAAATTTGTCTTGAAGCATACTGCTACCACTTTCCGGTCTTTGCATCGGCCGCACCCAATCCCTGGTGTGGCGCATCGCAATAAACCTCGTAAGGCTCTTACGGTTGAGGCAAAATCAACACAGTATTTGTTGTCAAAAGCTCCTTGATCTTTGAAAGCGGATTCACACTCCTCGATCCAGGCAAAGGTTGATCCTTCCTCGTGAGTCGATGTAAGAAGCGCGACAATCTTGAAAAACCTTGATGAATCTCAGATAATAGCCTGCTAAGCCAACAAAAGCTCCGATATCGGTGGTGTCTTGGTGTTCCCACGCTAGCACAACTTCAATCTTAGTTGGATCCACGACTATCCCTTCTTTGGAAATCACATGACCAAGAAAATTCACCTCTTGAGCCAAAATTCACACTTGAAAGGTTGGCATAGAGTTGCTTGTCTCGTAATATCTCTGCAATACTCGGCGTAAGTGCTCTTCGTGCTCTTCTCTGTTCTTGAGTAGATCAATATGTCGTCGATGAACACTACTTCAAAGCGATCCAAAAGCGAATGGAAAATCCTGTTCATGTAATCCATAAACAACTTCTTTGGCGCATTTGTCACTCCAAGCGGCATCACCAAATACTCGTAATGGCCGTATCTGGTCTGAAAGCTATTTTGGGGACATCTTCCTTCTTCACGCCGAATCGATGATAACGGACTTCAAATCTATCTTGGAAAATATTGCGGCTCCACGTAATTGATCCATCGGATCGTCGTCACGTGGTAGCGGATCTGGGTTCTTCCACGATTACCTTGTTGAGCTCGCGGTAGTCCACGCCACGATCTTGATCGTCCATCCTTAACTTTGACCAACAACATGGAGCTCCCCACGGTGACACGGCTCGGTCGTATGAATTGCTTTGACTCCAAATGCTCAATCGAGACTTGAGTTCTTTCATCTCGGCGGGGACATCCGGTATGGCGCTTTGGAAATCGGTCCTGTTCACGGAATCAAATCGATGGAGAACTTCGACCTCTCGCCTTTGGTGGTAACCACAGCGCGTCTTGGGAAAAAGCGTCCAGAAAGTCACACACCGCTGGAACATTCTTCACTTGATACGGCAGAAACTTCTAAACTAGCGGATACATGTATTCCCTAGTTCCTTCTCGCAAAGAAACTCCAATACGTTCGATAGAAAGATAATTGGAGACTCAGGTGCAGGAAAATTACGGTTTTTCAGACGCAGTCCAAGAGGACATGGTGGTGTGACAACCAATCCATCGAGAATGACATCTAAGCCTTTAAGAGGCAAACAAACCAAATTGACCCTGAGCCTTCTACTCTGAATAACCACTACACAATTAAGACATGCGGTGTTTGTGACTAAGGTTTTAGCGGTGGGGTTGTAACTACCAATTTGAGCGGTAAAGCGATCCTGATCAAGTTCAAATGGTCCACACAATCGAGAGGAAATAAAGGAATGGGTTGCGCCGAATCAAGAAATGCGGATAAGGATTTACCCTCGATCTCACATTCGCCTTGAATAAGATCATCGACTTGCTCTGCTTCCTTGCCGCTCATGCGAAGACTACGCCTTTTCTTTGTTTGGCGCTTTCCTTTGGCCTTTGCACCAAGCATTGCGGTTCGACTTTAGGTGTGGGACAATCCTTGGCAAAATGCCACGGCTTCTGATTGTAGCACACATCCTCCTTACGAGTCTGATTATTTGCATAATGTCACGACTTTCCTAGCGGAAACAAATCACTTCTACGCCCGATCGACCTCCACTTTTCGCTCACTGGGTCATCGGACGATATTGTCCCTTGTTGTTGTTCCCGTGAGGTCGTTTGTATGGCTTGCTCTCCAGTTGTTTCCCCTCCTGTGCAAACCCCCGCCCCGCCCTCTGGGGTCTCATCGGTCCGCCTACAACAGTTTTCTTCTTGTGGCTTCTTACACCCTCTGCCTCGACACAACGATCTATCGAGCTCACAGTAGATTCACGATCCTCAATGACACTACCGACTTACGAATGTCAAATCTTAATCCTCGTTGGAATCTCTCACTTAACCATCCTTGGTCAGCTCGGTCCACGAAATGGACTGAAATACCTGCTTGATGACTCGAACTTGGCTGCATACTCGGGCACTGTCATACTGCCTTGTTGTAGTTGAAGAAACTCTTGCTCCTTCTCAGCTCGTGCAGTATCTGGGAAGTATTTGTCCAAGAACCTTCCACGAAAAAGCTCCCACGTCATCTCGCGGCGTTCCGCTATCATTGCTTGCTTCACTCCCTTCCACCAATACTCTGCGTCTCCCGGTAAGTAGGTGGCGTAGTCTACCTTCCACGTTGTTTGGGCGATGGAGTGCCTCGAAGATCTTCTCGATCTCTTGCATCCAAAGATCGACTTTATCTGGGTTTGGCTCACCGTAGAACCGGTGGGTCATGCTTCTAAAAGTCTGCTAATCCTCTCGCCTCGGCATTCCGCTCTGCTCTCTGTTGTTCTTTGCAAGTTTCTTTGGGTTAACATTGCCGTCTGTTGAGCCATCGCGTTAGGCTGTTGAGTTCTGCGGTGATTCTTTGAGCCATGGCCGCCGCCATCTCGGTCATAAGCTTGAATTGCTCGTTCCATGTCGGCGTTCTCGAATGCGGTAAATCGTATCCCTACGAGGTGGCATTAGATTCCACAAAGTTCAAAACCTGTCAATCTCACAACAAGGATGTGTTAAGACACCTTTGCTTGATCAAGAAACAATTCAAACAATTTTTCAAGCAATAAGTGCTTCACTTAATCAAGCGACAATCAATATAGTACAACTATGTACGAGCACACATATCCGAAACCACGGTGACCGGTCAAATTTCCTATACACGGCCGGTCGAGCAGAGGCTGCTCACGATACCACCTTTGTAACGACCGTTTAGGACCGCTCTGAGCTACACTAAAGCGGTATGCGATGCGTTTTAAAGCGGTACTCTTGTGCCTTCAGAAAAATACGGTACTTTTTTAAATCCAGCTAGTGCACATCGAGTAATTCTGACTTTTGAAACATGGTGCAACTAAGACACAAGACTTAAATCCTAAATAAAACATACATAGATAATATATATATATACAAGTCGAATGATAGTGTATGCAAAATACAGAGTAGTGAATGCACAAAGAAATACACCTATGGTATGGCGACCTTCAAGAAAGCAATCATACAGAGGGTACTTAGGCGAACACCCACGCTTGTTTGCTCCAAAAGTGGAACCACCCGGTCTACCTGTAATAACAAAACATCACCGGCCCAGCGGTCACAACCACTATACACAAAAGACATACTACAGATCATCCCAAAAAAACATCTAATAGACATAATCAATCACGACAAATAGAGATCGTCGTCCAGGATCCTCGGCGAGGTCCTCCTCACCATCACTTTGTCGGGTTCCTGCGTCCTCGCTATCGCCTTTGGGTAACCATCATGGATTGAAGGCACCACGCGGGAAAAGGGTCAACTTCGACAAATCAAGATAATCAAGGCGTAAAGAAATAAGCAAACAACAATGTATATCATTCACCAAGCGTGACTCGACCTACTCACTCTGGGCTAGACTCGACTCGCGATCCATTTTCTCTCGACTCGACCATTATTCCGGAAAGCAGGCCTTGAGATCCATCAGCCCGACATACTAGCGTAGCCTTGGGATCTTTCGCTTCTCCCTAGATATGCGATGCAGGTTCCTCTGTTGCGGCGTCTGGTCAATCTCCAGTAAACA
Organism: Calophaca sinica; assembly: GCA_037113605.1. Classification (NCBI taxonomy): domain Eukaryota; kingdom Viridiplantae; phylum Streptophyta; class Magnoliopsida; order Fabales; family Fabaceae; genus Calophaca; species Calophaca sinica. The sequence goes on from JBAFXK010000079.1 coordinate 24,953, forward strand.
AAGGGGACCTAGCACCTCGATTATCAGGGTCACGGCTCAAAAGCGTCATAACGACTCGCCTAGCTCGCTCACTCGATGAAACGACTCTCCGCTTACAATATTCAAAGAGTAGCGCATAAGATTACTTACGTATATCAAATAAGAGAACATGCTTAATATGAAGAAAAGCGCATTCGACATTTTAAGCAATAAAAACACCTGCATAAAGAAGCGCAATTCAACGACAGCGCGATTCATGGCATATATTTAATCTCATATCAAATAATGCATAACTCAATCATATCACAACATTACATGCTCGACAAGCAAATCAAGGAATCCATCCTCTGCAACTCAATGGAATTAACAGAGAGGAACATACACGTGTGGGGGGTTGGGTTCGGAGACCAACCATGACAGCTTACGCTCGCCACGAAGACTCGGATAAATGTTCGACCTCACGACAACAAAACGAAGGGGTTCGAAGACCCTAACTTCGAACTCGTAGAGTTCTCAGACTTCTCCGTATTTAAATGAAGCATTTAAATACTAAAAATCAATTCTAAACATATCTAGAAGTTGCCCTTACCGAACTCCAAGCTAGGCGTCTATGTGCTGTCCTCAATCGAGCTCGACAACGACCTCGACACGTACGGTTCTCAATCTTGATCCCACTGCTCTCACGTCCTCGGGTTCGCTCTCCCGTACACCTCGATTCCGTGCCGCACGATCTCGGGAATCACAATTCCTAATACCAGCACAACTTAGTACTATCTATGGGTTTCTAATAGCACTTAGCTCTCATTATCCCAACTTAACTACAACCTAAGCAAGCATTAAAACTCAAGAACCTAAACAAATACAACAAGAATTCCAGCATTACAATTTAATTCCTTTCCTCTAAAATTTTATTAAAAACTTCTTTCATACATATCACCATACAAGGCCATTTTTCCTAAGTACTAATTCAAGCTTAAAATCAAATAGCATATTAAGCACAAATTAATCAAAATCTAAGTTTATGTTTTCTTAAAAAAAATATTTTCCTCAGGGTCCAACAATTAAAATAAGACCATAACCAATTGTGTTAAAATTTAAATCATAAAAAGAGATCAATTTCCCTACATGCCATTTTGGTCCCTCAAAAATCCATTTTTGCACAAAAACTTATCTAACACTAAACTAAACATGCAACTTAATCCTAATTAGTCCTAAAATCATATTAAACACATAATCACATACTTCACACCTAATTAGACAATTAAATAGCAAGTTTCTTAAGACTCAAGAATAGGAAAGATCCAAAACTAACCTGTTGCACTTGATTAAATTAAACTAGCCATGCTATTAGCACCTAAATAATTACTATAGCACAATAACATATCTCATGCATGATTCAAGCAAGATTAAACATATTTTCCCTCTTACTCAAGGTTAGGTTTTTGATCAAATGCTCATGAAAGAGGTTATATGATGCTACAACAAATAAATCAACAACAAACAACAAGAAGAAGCAACATACAACAACATAGAACAAGAAATCAAAGCAAGCCAAGTGGTTAGGGTTTTGGGCGCTACCTACTGTAGAAAACAGAGGAAACAATTTGTTTTTCAAGCTCAAATAAATGGTTAGAAAGGTAGGTAATGTCATGAAGAAGAAAACCTATCGATATGACATGATTTGGAAGCATAGAAACTAGCTAAAATGGAAGGAGAAAGTGGCTAAGCTTGATGGCATGAAGGAGAGAAAATTCTGTTTTCATACCTCGAATGATGATCGAGATGATGATATAGGTAGAGGAGATGATGAGAAGCAAGATTGATGAAGAAGGTTTGTGCAAAAACTCAATGGAACCCAAGGTTTTCTTTTCAATGGAAGTTTGGAGAGGAAAAGGAAACTTAGAGAAGAAGGAAGAAGGAAGAAGAAAAGAGAAAGAGAAGGTTTGAGGGGACTGATCGGGGTATTTAGCTAGTGAGAGAAGGGGCATGATGGTCCTTCCTCCCTTAATTAACACTCACCAATAATTAATTAAAAGAAAACCATTTATAAAACCACAAATAAGTGACATATAAATACTAATTAACACTGAATAACGTTTGTAAAAATACGTGTTCTGATCTCGACGCAGTCGACCGAGTGCTTGTGCAAGCGCCACGAGGCTCTATCACTGGCTTCGTGCACACGGTCTGCTCGGCTCGATGCAGCGTCCTCGGCGGCTAGTGCATGTAACGACCGTTTAGGACCGCTACCGAGCTCGATATCTGAGCTCGAGTTCTGGAGCTCAACACACCGAGCTCAACATAAACCTGTATGAGATGTGTTTTAAAAGCGAAACTCTTGTGCCTTTTAAAAATACGATATATTTTTTTAAAACCAACTCGTGCACATCAGAGTAATTCTGACTTTTGAAACATGGTGCAACTAAGACACAAGACTTAAATTCTAATAAAACATACATGCATAACATACATATATATATATCACTCGAAATAATAATGTATACAAAATCTGAGTAGCAAATGTATAAAGAAAATACACCTAAGGTATAGCGACTTCAAAAGAGCAATCATACCACAGGGGTACTTGACGGAACTCCCAGCATTTGCTCCAAAAGTAAGACCACCAGTCTACCCTGAAACCACAAAACAACACTGCCCAAACTAGTCACGACATACTACTCCAAAAGAAAGACAAGGTACAGTCATCAAAAAAAACATCCATCACACATAAACAATCACGACAAGTACAGGTCGTCACTCGGGCCCTCGTCGAGCTCCTCCTCGGCATCGTCTGCTGTCGAGTTCCCTGCGCCCTCGACATCGCCTGGGTAACCGTCATGGATTGAAGGCACCATGGGAAAGGGTCAACTTCTCAACAATTCAAGATAAGCTCGACATAAAGAAATAAGCAACACAATAATGTATCTCAATCACCGCGTGACTCGACCATCTCACTCTGGGCTCGACTCGACTCTTATTATTAGAATATCGTCGGCGAGTCCATCCCCAGCCCGGCGTAATAGGTAAGCGAGTCCATCCCCAAACCGAATTCCATACATTAATCGGCGAGTCCATCCCCAAACCGATAATGCTACAACGCCTAGCCAATCCACCATAAACAAAAAGGGGACCTAGCACCCTCGATTGTCTGCGGGTCAGGCTCAACGTCATCGACTCCTAGCTCTCTCACTCGATGATTAGCTCGCCGCATGTCAAAGAGTAACACAACTTACATGATCACATATCAAATAAAGAGAGCATGCTTAACATGAAGAAACGCAATTCGACATTTAAGCGATAAAACATTCTGCATGAAGAAACGCATGATTAAATGACAATACACCATTCACAACATATATTCAATCACATATCAAATACATGCAAAAACCCAATCTCGACACCAATCAAGGAGTCCATACATAAATATAACAATAAAAATAAAGTCTTAATAATGTCTAAGAGATGGCCTGACGCTAGCATACTAGCAAAGTATTAGTGGGAAGCGCCGCTTAGAACTCAAGCTAATGCTGCTCGACAACGACCTCGACACAGCTGTCTTCAAATGAGCTCGACAACGACTTCTCTTACTCGATCTCGACACGGCTGTCTTCAACGAGCTCGACAACGACTTCGACACGTACACTTCTCAGTCGACCTCGACACGTACAGTTCTCGATCTGGATTCCGCTGCTTCCACGTCCTTGGATTCGCTTTCCCGTACACCTCGATTCGAAAATCACACGATCTCGGGAATCAGACTTCCTAAAACAAACACAACTCAGTTCGATCTATGGGTTCTAATACACTTAGCTCTCTTCCCAAACTTAACCACAACCCAGAAAATATAAAAACTCAAGAACTGAAATATATTTTTCCTCTAACATAAAGTTAGTGTTTTCGATCAAAAGTTCATGAAAAAGGTTATCTGATGCTTCAACAGATAGATCGACAACAACAACAACAACCAGAAGCAACAAACGAAAACAAGAAATCGAAACAAACCAAAAATGAAAGGTTTCTGGGCACTGCCGATTGCAGAAAAACAGAGGAAGAAAATTTGTTTTACAAGCCCAATTAATCGGTTAGAAAGGTAGGTAATATCGTGAAGAAGAAAACCCATCAGTTTGACATGATTTGGAAGCATAAAACTGGCTACAAATGGAAGGAAAAGTAGCGCTAAGCGATGTACGAGAGGAAAAGAAAGATCATTCTTCATACCTCAATGGTGATGGTCGAGCGAGATATGTCGAGAAGATAATGAGGAACAAGGTTGATGAAGAAAATTTGTGCGAGAATCTCGATGGAACTCACGGTTTAAATCGATGGAAGTTTTGGAGAAAAACAACGAAACTTCAGGCGAGAAGGAAGGAAGAAGAAAGAAGAAAAGAGAAAGAATGAGTGTTTGAGGAAAAACCGATCGTGGTATACAATTTGGTGAGAAAAGGGTATAATCATAACTCCGGCTATAAGATGCCAATCCCATCAATCATTCTACCCATCTAATCGTTCCTCTCATAATTACCTCTACTGCTTCGGTCAGCGGTCTAGAACGCAGCGGCGAGCAGCAAGCCGACAATGTAATTATTACAAACAATATAATAATAACTTGAATAACGTTCGAAAGAATACGAGTTATCATCTCGACACGATGTCGACAAGGGTGCTCGTGCAAGCGCGCGAGGCTCTAACACGAGTTCGTGCGCGGCCTCCTCGATTCGACATGCGACCTCCTCAGCTCGGTACGCGACTTCATCAACTCGACACGCGACCTCCTCAGCTCAGCAGCTAGTGCATGCGGTCTCCTCAGCTCGGCAAATGACCTCGGCAAAGGATCTTGGCACGGGATCTCGACACAAGGTCTTGGTCGAGGTCTCGATCGTCGTCCTGTACGATGTCGATCTCGTCCTCGGGTGTTACAATCTCTCCCTCTAAAAAAATTTCGTCCTCGAAATTGCAAATAAGATTCTTACCTCGGAAAAGTTGAGTCTTGAGTCTTCATCTTCTCCTCCAGCTCCCAAGTCGCATCTCCGTCTTACGATCCCACACAACTTTGTGAGTTGAATCTCTTTGTTCCAAACTGTTTGGTTTCAGATCAACGATCCTTGCTGGTGATGCTTGAAAGATAGGTCGTCCTTGAGTTGAATCACATCAGGTTCGATGACACGAGAGGGTCGGAAACATACTTCCGCAATTGTGAGGCGTGGAAGGCGTCGTGGATGTTCGACAAGAATGGTGGCAAGGCAATCGATATGCCCTTTGGACCAATACGACGAAGAATCGATAAGGTCCAATAAATTTAGGGTAAGTTTCTTGGATTTGATCGCTCGACCAACTCGATGAGTGGGGGTGACTCTAAGAAATACATGTTCTCCTTCCTCGAACTCGAGTGGTCGGCGTCGTTGGTCGCATAACTCTTACGCCGACTTTGAGATGTTCGCATCCGATCTCGATCAAGCGGATCTTCTCGGTAGTCTGTTTGGATCATATCTGGTCCTCTGACGAGCGGCTCGCCGTCTGGTACCAACAAAGAGGCGTCGACATTTCCGTCCATACTGATTGCTTCAAAGGTGCCATTCCAATACTCGCATGGAAAGCTGTTATTGTAGGTGAACTCCACCAATGGTAAGGCGTCGTCCCAACTTCCTCGGTGATCTAAGGTACACGCTGCAACAAATCTTCAAGTGATTGGATCGTTCTCTCGGTCGACCGTCGATGCGAGGATGATATGCCGAGCTAAGCCCTGAGCTCGGTTCCCATCGCTCCTTGCAATTCCCTCCAAAAATGAGGCGTGAACTTCGGATCTCGGTCGACACGATCGAAGAGGGTATACCATGAAGTCGTACTATCTCGCGATGTAGATCTCGGTCGACTTTTCCACGTTGTATGTCGACCTCCTTTGGTAAGAAATGGCGATTTGGTCAATCGGTCGATGATTACCCAAATCGAATCATTCTTCTTCTGCGTCTTGGCAAACCTACAACGAAATCCATGGAAATACTATCCCATTTCCAAGCGGCACGTCAGCGATTGTAGCATTCTCGCCGGTCGTTGGTGCTCCACCTTCGCTTTCTGACACGTTAAACACGAAGCTACGTACTCAGCCACTTGCTTCTTCATTCAGGACCACCAAAAATGCTTCTTCAAGTCTTGATACATCTTCGTAACTCCTGGGTGAATACTAAATTTGCTCTTATGCGGCTTCGAGAATCAACTTCCTCGGCTCGGATCGTTAGATGCACACTCGGCCATTGCATCTCAAGATGTCGTCGCTCAGGCGTGAAATTACAGCGCCTTCCCTTGCGCTTATCAGCCGAATCTTCTCTTGCGAGCTCGTCATGAACTTCTTTGGTCTCGGATCTCGTCCAACAATCTGTTAGAGATGGTAAGCATACCAAATCTCGGCTTCCCGGTGAAACTTCGACACTCGACTTCAAGTCTCGGAACTTCTCGAGCTCCAACTCCTTGATCATCAATCACCGAGGTTAAAGCGCTCTTCTGCTCAGCGCATCTGCTACCACGTTAGCCTTAGGGATGATATTCCAGCGTAAAGTCGTAGTCCTTGAGAAATTACGTCCATCTTGGCCGACGCATGTTGAGCTCTTTCTAGTCGAACAGTACTTCAAGCTCTTGTGATCGGCCGAAAGCGAGAGTGCTCCCGTAAAGGTAGTGCCTCCATATCTTGACGCAAAAACTCTGGGCCCGGCTCGAGTCGTGGTAGGGTAGTTCCTCTCGTGAATCTTAATTTGTCTTGAAGCATCTGCGACCACCTTCGATGTTGCATCGACGCATCCCAATCCCTGGTGTGACGCATCACAATACACCTCGTAAGGCTCTTGAGGTTGAGGCAAAATCGGCCAGCTGTCGTCAAAAGCTCCTTGATCTTTGGCGGCTTCACACTCCTCGGTCCAGGCAAAGGTTGATCCTTCCTCGTCGGTAGGTGTAAGAGGCGCGACAATCTTGAGAAACCTTCAATGAATCTTGATAATATCTTTGCTAAGCGAGCAAAACTCTGATCTCGTGCTTCCTTGGTGTTCCCACGCTAACACGACCGATCTTAGTTGGATCTACGGCTATTCCTTCTTTGGAAATCACGTGACCAAGAAAATTCACCTCTTGACCAAAATTCACACTTGACAGGTTGGCATAGAGTTGCTTATCTCGTAATATCTGCGATACTCGACATAAGTGTTATGCGTGCTCTTCTCGGTTCCTCGAGTAAATCGGTATGTCGTCGATGAACACTACAACAAAGCTGATCCAAGAGCGAATGGAAAATCTGTTCATGTAATCCATAAACACGGTGGCGCGATTCGTCACTCAAGCGGCATCACCAAGTACTCGTAGTGACCATATCTAGTCCTGAAGCTGTTTTGGAAACATCTTCCTCCTTCACGCGAATCGATGGTAGCCCGACTTCAAGTCTATCTTGGAAAGATCGCCGCTCCACGAAGTTGATCCATCAAGTCGTCAATACGTGGTAACGGATAGCGGTTCTTCACGGTAACCTTGTTGAGCTCGCGATAGTCCACGCCTGACCTTGATCGTCCATCCTTCTTCTTAACCAACAACACTTTGGAGCTCCCCACGGTGACACGCTCGGTCGTATGAATTGCTTCGACTCCAAGTGTTCGATGCGGGACTTGACTCTTTCATCTCGGCGGGAGACATCTGTATGGCGCTTTGGAAATCGGTCTGTTCACGGAATCGGTCGATGGAGAACTCGACCTCTCGTACTAGTGGTAACCCTGGCACGCGTCTTCGGGAAAAAACGTCCTCAAAGTCACACACCATGGAACATTCTTCACGTCGATCTGCTGGAAAACTTAGAACTAGCGGATACATGTATTCCCTAGTTCCTTCTTTCAAAGAAACTCCAATACGTTCGGCAGAAAGATAATTGGAGACTCCAAGGTCTGGAAAAATTACAGTTTTACGGGCACAGTCCAAGAGGACATGGTGATGTGACAACCAATCCATCCCGAGAATGACATCTAAGCCCTTAAGAGGCAAACAAACCAAATTGACCACAAACTTTCTACTCTGAATAACCACTACACAATTAAGACATGCAGTGTTTGTGACTAAGGTTTTAGCAGCTGGGGTTGTAACTACTAATTTAAGCGGTAAGCGATCACAATCAAGGTCAAATGGTTCACACAATCGGAAGAAATAAAGGAATGGGTTGCACGAATCAAAGAAAACGGATAAGGATTTACCCTCGATCTCACATTCACCTTGGATAAGATCATCGGCTCGTTACGCTTCCTCGCCACTCATGCAGAAAACTACGCCTTTAGCCACTTGACGCTTCCCTTTGGCGCTTTGCGCCAAGCATCGTCGGTTCGGCTTTAGGTGTAGGACAATCCTTGACAAAATGTCACGGCTTCTTACGGTTGAAACACACCTCCACCCTCCGAGTACTGATTATTGGCGTAATGTCCGTCTTTCCACAGCGGAAACAAGTCACCTCGACACGGTCTGTCCTCCGCTTCTCGGTACCTGGGTCATCGGACGATATTGTCCCTGTTATCGTTCCCACGAGTTCTGGTCGTAAGGCTTCTTCGCGGTTGTTTCCGCTTTACGTGCAAATCTACGCCGCACTCTGGGGTCTCACCGGTCACTTCTAGCAGTCTTCTTCTTGTGGCTCCTCACTCCTTCTACCTCGACACATCGATCAATCGACTCTTGGAGGTTTCGGATCCTCAGCGACACCACCGACTTCAATGTCGAATCTCGATCCCGTTGGAATCTCTCACTTAACCATCTTTGGTCAACTCGATCCGCGGAATGGACTGAAATACCTCGCCAACGACTCGAACTTGACCGCATACTCGGACACTGTCGAGTTGCCTTCTTTACAATTGAAGAAATTCTTGCTCCTTCTCGGCTCGTGCGATGTCTGGGAAGTACTTGTCCAAGAACCTTTCACGAAAAAGCTCCCAGGTCATCTCGCGGCGTTCGCTATAAATGTTTGCTTCACTCCTCTCCACCAATACTCTGCGTCTCCTAGCGATGAAGTAGGTGGCATAGTCGACCTTCACGTTGTCAGAGCAATGAAGTGCCTCAAAGATCTTCTCGATCTCTTGCATCCAAAGATCGACTTTATCTGGATTTGGCTCACCGTAAAACCGGTGGATCATGCTTCTGAAGTGCGCGATCCTCTCGCTTGACATTTCGTTACGCTCGTTCTTTGTTCTTTGTAAGTTCTGCTGAGTTAACGCTGCCGTCTGTTGAGCCATCGCGTTAACTGTTGAGTTCGCGGTGATTGTTGAGCCATGGCTGCCGCCATCTCGGTCATAGCTTGAATTGCTCGTTCCATGTCGGCGTTCTCGGTTGCGGTATCGTATTCCTACGAGGTGGCATTAGATTCCACAAAGTTCAAAACCACTGTTAGAATCTCACAACAAGGATGTGTTAAAACACACCGCTTCAATCAAGAAAGCAGTTCAAACAATTTCTCAAGCAATAAGTGCTTCACTTAATCAAGCGACAATCAACATAATACAACTAGGTACCCAACACACATAACCCGATACGGTGACCGGTCAAATTTCCTATGCGGCTCGGTCGAAGCCATTTGCTCACGATACCAACAATGTAACGACCGTTTGGGACCGCTACCGAAGCTCAATATACCGAGCTCGAGTTACTGAAACTCAACACACTGAGCTCAACATAAACTCGTATGAGATGTGTTTTAAAGCGAAACTCTTGTGCCTTTTAAAAATACGATATATTTTTTTTTTAAAACCAACTCGTGCACATCGAGTAATTCTGACTTTTGAAACATGGTGCAACTAAGACACAAGACTTAAATTCTAATAAAACATACATGCATAACATACATATATATATATCACTCGAAATAATAATGTATACAAAATACAGAGTAGCAAATGTATAAAGAAAATATACCTAAGGTATGACGACTTCAAAAGAGCAATCATACCCTGGGGGTACTTCAGGCAGACTCCCACGCAGGGGGCTGCTCCAAAAGTAAGACCACCAGTCTACCCTGAAACCACAAAACAACACTGCCCAAACTGGTCACGACATACTACTCCAAAAGAAAGACAAGGTACAGTCATCAAAAAAAACATCCATCACACATAAACAATCACGACAAGTACAGGTCGTCACTCGGGCCCTCGTCGAGCTCCTCCTCGACATCGTCTGCTGTCGAGTTCCCTGCGCCCTCGACATGGCCTGGGTAACCGTCATGGATTGAAGGCACCACGGGAAAGGGTCAACTTCTCAACAATTCAAGATAAGCTCGACATAAAGAAATAAGCAACACAATAATGTATCTCAATCACCACACGTGACTCGACCATCTCACTCTAGACTCGACTCGACTCTTATTAGGAATATCGTCGGCGAGTCCATCCCCAAATCGGCGTAATAGGTAAACGGCGAGTCCATCCCAGGCAATTCCATACATTAATCGGCGGGTCCATCCCCAGCGATAATGCTACAACGCCTAGCCAATCCACCATAAACAAAAAGGGACCTAGCACCCTCGATTATCTGGTCAGGCTCAAAGCGTCATACGACTCCTAGCTCTCTCACTCGATGATTAGCTCGCCGCATGTCAAAGAGTAACACAACTTACTTGATCACATATCAAATAAAGAGAGCATGCTTAACATGAAGAAAACGCAATTCGACATTTAAGCAATAAAACATTCTGCATGAAGAAACGCAGTTCGACAGCAATACACCATTCACAACATATATTCAATCACATATCAAATACATGCAAAAACCCAATCTCGACACCAATCAAGGAGTCCATACATAAATATAACAATAAAAGTAAAGTCTTAATAATGTCTAAGAGTTGCCCTTACGCTAGCATACTATGAAAGTATTAATGTGAAGCGCCGCTAGAACTCCAAGTTAATCTTTGCTCGACAACGACCTGCGACACGGTGTCTTGAATGAGCTCGACAGCGACTTCTCTTACTCGATCTCGACACGGCTGTCTTCAACGAGCTCGACAAGCGACTTGACAACGTCTGGTCCTCAATCGACCTCGACACGTACACTTCTCGATCGACCTCGACACGCGTCTGATTCTCGATCACGGATTCCATTTGCTTCCCACGTCCTTGGATTCGCTTTCCGTACACCTCGATTGAAATCACGATCTCGGAATCGGACTTCCTAAAACAAACACAACTCGATTCGATCTATGGGTTCTAATACACTTAGCTCTCTTCCCAAACTTAACCTGACCAGAAAATATAAAAACTCAAGAACTGAAATATATTTTTCCTCTAACACAAAGGTAGGGTTTTCGATCAAAAGTTCATGAAAAAGGTTATCTGGTGCTTCAACAGATTGATCGACAACAACAACAACCAGAAGCAACAAGCGAAAACGAGAAATCGCAACAAACCAAAAATGAAAGGTTTACGGAGCACTGCCGATGCGAGAAAAAGCAGAGGAAGAAAATTTGTTTTACAAGCCCAATTAATCGGTTAGAAAGGTAGGTAATATCGTGAAGAAGAAAACCCATCAGTTTGACATGATTTGGAAGCATAAAACTGGCTACAAATGGAAGGAAAAGTAGCGCTAAGCGATGCCGAGAGGAAAAGAAAGATCATTCTTCATACCTCAATGGTGATGGTCGAAGCGGCGAGATATGTCGAGAAGATAATGAGGAACAAGGTTGATGAAGAAAATTTGTGCGAGAATCTCGATGGAACTCACGGTTTAAATCGATGGAAGTTTTGGAGAAAAACAACGAAACTTCAGGCGAGAAGGAAGGAAGAAGAAAGAAGAAAAGAGAAAGAATGAGTGTTTGAGGAAAAACCGATCGTGGTATACAGCTGGTGAGAAAAGGGGTATAACCGTAACTCCAGCTATAAGATGCCAATCCCATCAATCATTCTACCCATCTAATCGTTCCTCTCATAATTACCCTACTGCTACGTCGGTCAGCGGTCTAGACACGCGACGAGAACGGCAAGCCGACAATGTAATTATTACAAACAATATAATAATAATGCTGAATAACGTTCGAAAGAATACGAGTTATCATCTCGACACGATGTCGACAAGGGTGCTCATGCAAGCGCACGAGGCTCTAACACGAGTTCGTGCACGCGGCCTCCTCAGCTCGACATGCGACCTCCTCAGCTCGGTACGCGACTTCATCAACTCGACACGCGACCTCCTCATTTCGGCTGACTAGTGCACGCGGTGCTCCTCATTTCGGCGATTGACCTCGGCAAGCGATCTTGGCATGGGATCTCGACACAAGGTCTTGGTCGAGGTCTCGATCGTCGTCTAATACGATGTCGATCTCGTCCTCGGGTGTTCTGATTGCAGCGGTCTCCTCATTTCGATGCGCGACCTCGGCTCGACATCGACCTCCTCATTTCGATGCAGCGACCTCGGCGGCTCGTGCCTTGGTCGATCTCTTCATCAGGTGTTACAAATACGAGTCAAAACATTATGAAGAAAACAAACAACAATCACACATATATACATCGTTTGAATCATATTCAAATCATGTTGTTAAATAAGGCAAAACCATAGGATTCAAGGCAATAACGATCAATGCTCTGATACAACAGTTGGGGATTTGAGAGACCGTCATTTTAAAATATATTTCGAAAACTCTTTCAAGGGAAAAGATCCCCGTAAACGCAGATCACGTATAGCTCGTGAATCACATATGATTAATGTTTGTACCATTTAGCTCATGAAGTGGGGAGGATTTTGATCACTAACACCACGATATTGTAGTGTCCCCACTTAATCCCCACAAAAGGAAGCCTCGAAATGCATCTCTCTAGTTGATGTGCATAGGAAGGAGGCACAGAAAAACAAGACTGTCACACTTGGGATTGGGGCTCAGAGCTTGTATTCTTACGCGCTCCCATTCATTCGTTTTGTTGCCCCAGTGGACCTCATACATTGTGAGCCCGTTTCCTTTATATTTATTTAAATCATTAGTTAATTAAATAATCGATTAGATTAAACCATTCATTCGTGTGACGCTATAGGTCCCCACTAAATTTACAATAATAAAAATTATAAAAAATAATAATATTAATTATTAAATTAACATTAAATGCTGCTATAAACAATGAGCGGCATCTGCCAATGCATCATTGTTACCCAATTAACAGGAAAAATTAGTGATCCGATTTTAACCCTACCGCGACCAAGATTACTCAGAAGTCGAGTCCCTTCGTCCATGTGACCTTATTTAAACCGAGACTTAAATGTATCATCCTCGTTAAGACCAATCGTTTGTTCTTCGATACCAGAGTGAACGTGTAAGCACAAACGGGCCAAATATCACATATTGGCCCATTTCTACAATCAGATAAGCTTTCCAATTCACAAACAATTTACAATTTAAAAATCAATTTTCCAATTCATTAATTCAATGTTACGCATATGAACAATACCTTTCGGGAAAACAAATCGTCCAATGACTCAAAACAACATGTTCTCTGTTTCAATACCAAATCATAATGTGCATGAACAGTTGCTAGAAAACAATTGAATCATAAAAAGGGTGTGATCAGCACAAGATCATTGGTTGAACAATTCAGTGCAACCGACAATGGGCATACCAACACGTTTTTTTGAAAAACAAGAGCTCTCTGTCATAGGCGCAAAATCAAATTATTTTATAGGTTCACGATTAATACGAGTCGAAACATTATGAAGAAAACAAACAACAATCACACATATATACATCGTTTGAATCATATTCAAATCACGTTGTTAAACAAGGAAAAAGCATAGGATTCAAGGCAATAACGATCAATGCTCTGATACAACAGTCGGGGATATGAGAGACCGACTTTTTAAAATATATTTCAAAAACTCTTTCAAGGGAAAAGATCCCCGTAAACGCAGATCACGTATAGCTCGTGAATCACATATGATTAATGTTTGTACCATTTAGCTCATGAAGTGGGGAGGATTTTGATCACTAACACCACGATATTGTAGTGTCCCCACTTAATCCCCACAAAAGGAAGCCTCGAAATGCATCTCTCTAGTTGATGTGCATAGGAAGGAGGCACAGAAAAACAAGACTGTCACACTTGGGAATGGGGCTCAGAGCTTGTATTCTTACGTGCTCCCATTCATTCGTTTTGTTGCCCCAGTGGACCTCATACATTGTGAGCCCGTTTCCTTTATATTTATTTAAATCATTAGTTAATTAAATAATCTGATTCCGATTAAACCATTCAATCGTGTGACCCTATAGGTTCCCACTAAATTTACAATAATAAAAATTATAAAAAATAATAATATTAATTATTAAATTAACATTAAATGCTATAAACAATGAGCGGCATCTGCCAATGCATCATTGTTACCCAATTAACGGGAAAAATTAGTGATCCGATTTTAACCCTACCGCCACCAAGATTACTCAGAAGTCGAGTCCCTTCGTCCATGTGACCTTATTTAAACCGAGACTTAAATGTATCATCCTCGTTAAGTCCAATCATATGTTCTTCGATACCAGAGTGAACGTGTAAGCACAAACGGGCCAAATATCACATATTGGCCCATTTCTACAATCAGATAAGCTTTCCAATTCACAAACAATTTACAATTTAAAAATCAATTTTCCAATTCATTAATTCAATGTTACGCATATGAACAATACCTTTCGGGAAAACGAATCGTCCAATGACTCAAAACAACATGTTCTCTGTTTCAATACCAAATCATAATGTGCATGAACAGTTGCTAGAAAACAATTGAATCGTAAAAAGGGTGTGATCACCACAAGATCATTGGTTGAACAATTCAGTGCAACCGACAATGGGCATACCAACACGTTTTTTTGAAAAACAAGAGCTCTCTGTCATAGGCGCAAAATCAAATTATTTTATAGGTTCACGATTAATACGAGTCGAAACATTATGAAGAAAACAAACAACAATCACACATATATACACCGTTTGAATCATATTCAAATCATGTTGTTAAATAAGGCAAAAGCATAGGATTCAAGGCAATAACGACCAATGCTCTGATACAACAGTTGGGGATTTGAGAGACCGACATTTTAAAATATATTTCAAAAGCTCTTTCAAGGGAAAAGATCACCGTAAACGTGGATCACGTGTAGCTCGTGAATCACAAATATGATTAATGTTTGTACCATTTAGCTCATGAAGCGGGGAGGATTTTGATCACTAACACCACGATCTTGTAGTGTCCCCACTTAATCCCCACAAAAGGAAGCCTCGAAATGCATCTCTCTAGTTGATGTGCATAGGAAGGAGGCCGAGAAAAACAAAGCGTCACACTTGGGATTGGGGCTCAGAGCTTGTATTCTTCTGGCGCTCCCATTCATTCGTTTTGTTGCCCCAGTGGACCTCATACATTGTGAGCCCGTTTCCTTTATATTTATTTAAATCATTAGTTAATTAAATAATCGATTCGATTAAACCATTCAATCGTGTGACCCTATAGGTTCCCACTAAATTTACAATAATAAAAATTATAAAAATAATAATATTAATTATTAAATTAACATTAAATGCTATAAACAATGGCGGCATCTGCCAATGCATCATTGTTACCCAATTAACGGAAAAATTAGTGATCCGATTTTAACCCTACCGCCACCAAGATTACTCGAAGTCGAGTCCCTTCGTCCATGTGACCTTATTTAAACCGAGACTTAAATGTATCATCCTCGTTAAGTCCAATCATATGTTCTTGATACCGAGTGAGCGTGTAAGCACAAGCGGGCCAAATATCACATATTGGCCCATTTCTACAATCGAGATAAGCTTTCCAATTCACAAACAATTTACAATTTAAAAATCAATTTTCCAATTCATTAATTCAATGTTACGCATATGAACAATACCTTTCGGGAAAACGAATCGTCCAATGACTCAAAACAACATGTTCTCTGTTTCAATACCAAATCATAATGTGCATGAACAGTTGCTAGAAAACAATTGAATCGTAAAAAGGGTGTGATCACCACAAGATCATTGGTTGAACAATTCAGTGCAACCGACAATGGGCATACCAACACGTTTTTTTGAAAAACAAGAGCTCTCTGTCATAGGCGCAAAATCAAATTATTTTATAGGTTCACGATTAATACAAATCGAAACATTATGAAGAAAACAAACAACAATCACACATATATACACCGTTTGAATCATATTCAAATCATGTTGTTAAATAAGGCAAAAGCGTAGGATTCAAGGCAATAACGACCAATGCTCTGATACAACAGTTGGGGATTTGAGAGACCGACATTTTAAAATATATTTCAAAAGCTCTTTCAAGGGAAAAGATCACCGTAAACGTGGATCACGTGTAGCTCGTGAATCACAAATATGATTAATGTTTGTACCATTTAGCTCATGAAGCGGGGAGGATTTTGATCACTAACACCACGATCTTCTAGTGTCCCCACTTAATCCCCACAAAAGGAAGCCTCGAAATGCATCTCTCTAGTTGATGTGCATAGGAAGGAGGCACAGAAAAACAAGACTGTCACACTTGGGATTGGGGCTCAGAGCTTGTATTCTTCTGGCGCTCCCATTCATTCGTTTTGTTGCCCCAGTGGACCTCATACATTGTGAGCCCGTTTCCTTTATATTTATTTAAATCATTAGTTAATTAAATAATCTGATTCCGATTAAACCATTCAATCGTGTGACCCTATAGGTTCCCACTAAATTTACAATAATAAAAATTATCAAAAATAATAATATTAATTATTAAATTAACATTAAATGCTATAAACAATGAGCGGCATCTGCCAATGCATCATTGTTACCCAATTAACGGGAAAAATTAGTGATCCGATTTTAACCCTACCGCCACCAAGATTACTCAGAAGTTGAGTCCCTTCGTCCATGTGACCTTATTTAAACCGAGACTTAAATGTATCATCCTCGTTAAGTCCAATCATATGTTCTTGATACCGAGTGAACGTGTAAGCACAAACGGGCCAAATATCACATATTGGCCCATTTCTACAATCAGATAAGCTTTCCAATTCACAAACAATTTACAATTTAAAAATCAATTTTCCAATTCATTAATTCAATGTTACGCATATGAACAATACCTTTCGGGAAAACGAATCGTGCAATGACTCAAAACAACATGTTCTTTGTTTCAGTACAAAATCATAATGTGCATGAACAGTTGCTAGAAAACAATTGAATCGTAAAAGGGTGTGACCAGCACAAGATCATTGGTTGAACAATTGATTACAACCGACAAAGGGCATACCAACACGTTTTTTTGAAAAACAAGAGCTCTCTGTCATAGGCGCAAAATCAAATTATTTTATAGGTTCACGATTAATACGAGTCGAAACATTATGAAGAAAACAAACAACAATCACACATATATACATCGTTTGAATCATATTCAAATCATGTTGTTAAATAAGGCAAAAGCATAGGATTCAAGGCAATAACGACCAATGCTCTGATACAACAGTTGGGGATTTGAGAGACCGACATTTTAAAATATATTTCAAAAGCTCTTTCAAGGGAAAAGATCACCGTAAACGTGGATCACGTGTAGCTCGTGAATCACAAATATGATTAATGTTTGTACCATTTAGCTCATGAAGCGGGGAGGATTTTGATCACTAACACCACGATCTTGTAGTGTCCCCACTTAATCCCCACAAAAGGAAGCCTCGAAATGCATCTCTCTAGTTGATGTGCATAGGAAGGAGGCACAGAAAAACAAGACTGTCACACTTGGGATTGGGGCTCAGAGCTTGTATTCTTACGCGCTCCCATTCATTCGTTTTGTTGCCCCAGTGGACCTCATACATTGTGAGCCCGTTTCCTTTATATTTATTTAAATCATTAGTTAATTAAATAATCTGATTCCGATTAAACCATTCAATCGTGTGACCCTATAGGTTCCCACTAAATTTACAATAATAAAAATTATAAAAAATAATAATATTAATTATTAAATTAACATTAAATGCTATAAACAATGAGCGGCATCTGCCAATGCATCATTGTTACCCAATTAACGGGAAAAATTAGTGATCCGATTTTAACCCTACCGCCACCAAGATTACTCAGAAGTCGAGTCCCTTCGTCCATGTGACCTTATTTAAACCGAGACTTAAATGTATCATCCTCGTTAAGTCCAATCATATGTTCTTCGATACGAGTGAACGTGTAAGCACAAACGGGCCAAATATCACATATTGGCCCATTTCTACAATCAGATAAGCTTTCCAATTCACAAACAATTTACAATTTAAAAATCAATTTTCCAATTCATTAATTCAATGTTACGCATATGAACAATACCTTTCGGGAAAACGAATCGTCCAATGACTCAAAACAACATGTTCTCTGTTTCAATACCAAATCATAATGTGCATGAACAGTTGCTAGAAAACAATTGAATCGTAAAAAGGGTGTGATCACCACAAGATCATTGGTTGAACAATTCAGTGCAACCGACAATGGGCATACCAACACGTTTTTTTGAAAAACAAGAGCTCTCTGTCATAGGCGCAAAATCAAATTATTTTATAGGTTCACGATTAATACAGTGAAACATTATGAAGAAAACAAACAACAATCACACATATATACATCGTTTGAATCATATTCAAATCATGTTGTTAAATAAGGCAAAAGCATAGGATTCAAGGCAATAACGACCAATGCTCTGATACAACAGTTGGGGATTTGAGAGACCGACATTTTAAAATATATTTCAAAAGCTCTTTCAAGGGAAAAGATCACCGTAAACGTGGATCACGTGTAGCTCGTGAATCACAAATATGATTAATGTTTGTACCATTTAGCTCATGAAGCGGGGAGGATTTTGATCACTAACACCACGATCTTGTAGTGTCCCCACTTAATCCCCACAAAAGGAAGCCTCGAAATGCATCTCTCTAGTTGATGTGCATAGGAAGGAGGCACAGAAAAACAAGACTGTCACACTTGGGATTGGGGCTCAGAGCTTGTATTCTTACGCGCTCCCATTCATTCGTTTTGTTGCCCCAGTGGACCTCATACATTGTGAGCCCGTTTCCTTTATATTTATTTAAATCATTAGTTAATTAAATAATCTGATTCCGATTAAACCATTCAATCGTGTGACCCTATAGGTTCCCACTAAATTTACAATAATAAAAATTATAAAAATAATAATATTAATTATTAAATTAACATTAAATGCTATAAACAATGAGCGGCATCTGCCAATGCATCATTGTTACCCAATTAACGGGAAAAATTAGTGATCCGATTTTAACCCTACCGCCACCAAGATTACTCAGAAGTCGAGTCCCTTCGTCCATGTGACCTTATTTAAACCGAGACTTAAATGTATCATCCTCGTTAAGTCCAATCATATGTTCTTGATACGAGTGACCGTGTAAGCACAAACGGGCCAAATATCACATATTGGCCCATTTCTACAATCAGATAAGCTTTCCAATTCACAAACAATTTACAATTTAAAAATCAATTTTCCAATTCATTAATTCAATGTTACGCATATGAACAATACCTTTTGGGAAAACGAATCATCCAATGACTCAAAACAACATGTTCTCTGTTTCAATACCAAATCATAATGTGCATGAACAGTTGCTAGAAAACAATTGAATCGTAAAAAGGGTGTGATCACCACAAGATCATTGGTTGAACAATTCAGTGCAACCGACAATGGGCATACCAACACGTTTTTTTGAAAAACAAGAGCTCTCTGTCATAGGCGCAAAATCAAATTATTTTATAGGTTCACGATTAATACGAGTCGAAACATTATGAAGAAAACAAACAACAATCACACATATATACATCGTTTGAATCATATTCAAATCATGTTGTTAAATAAGGCAAAAGCATAGGATTCAAGGCAATAACGACCAATGCTCTGATACAACAGTTGGGGATTTGAGAGACCGACATTTTAAAATATATTTCAAAAGCTCTTTCAAGGGAAAAGATCACCGTAAACGTGGATCACGTGTAGCTCGTGAATCACAAATATGATTAATGTTTGTACCATTTAGCTCATGAAGCGGGGAGGATTTTGATCACTAACACCACGATCTTGTAGTGTCCCCACCTAATCCCCACAAAAGGAAGCCTCGAAATGCATCTCTCTAGTTGATGTGCATAGGAAGGAGGCCGCAGAAAAACAAAATGTCACACTTGGGATTGGGGCCCAGAGCTTGTATTCTTACGCGCTCCCATTCATTCGTTTTCTTGCCCCAGTGGACCTCATACATTGTGAGGCCGTTTCCTTTATATTTATTTAAATCATTAGTTAATTAAATAATCGATTCGATTAAACCATTCAATCGTGTGACCTATAGGTTCCCACTAAATTTACAATAATAAAAATTATAAAAATAATAATATTAATTATTAAATTAACATTAAATGCTATAAACAATGGCGGCATCTGCGATGCATCATTGTTACCCAATTAACGGGAAAAATTAGTGATCCGATTTTAACCTACATGACCAAGATTACTCGAAGTCGAGTCCCTTCGTCCATGTGACCTTATTTAAGCAGAGACTTAAATGTATCATCCTCGTTAAGTCCAATCATATGTTCTTCGATACGAGTGAGCGTGTAAGCACAAACGGGCCAAATATCACATATTGGCCCATTTCTACAATCAGATAAGCTTTCCAATTCACAAAAAATTTACAATTTAAAAAGCAATTTTCCAATTCATTAATTCAATGTTACGCATATAAACAATACCTTTCGGAAAACAAATCGTCCAATGACTCAAAACAACATGTTCTCTATTTCAATACAAAATCATACAGTGCATGAACAGTTGCTGGAAAACAATTGAATCGTAAAAAGGGTGTGATCAGCACAAGATCATTGGTTGAACAATTCAGTACAACCGACAATGGGCATACCAACACGTTTTTTTTGAAAAACAAGAGCTCTCTGTCATAGGTGCAAAATCAAATTATTTTATAGGTTCACGATTAATACGAGTCGAAACATTATGAAGAAACAAACAATAATCACACATATATACATCGTTTGAATCATATTCAAATCATGTTGTTAAATAAGGCAAAAGCATAGGATTCAAGGCAATAACGACCAATGCTCACGATACAACGGTTGGGGATTTGAGAGGCGAGACATTTTAAAATATATTTCAAAAGCTCTTTCAAGGAAAAGATCACCGTAGCGTGGATCACGTGTAGCTCGTGAATCACAAATATGATTAATGTTTGTACCATTTAGCTCATGAAGCGGGAGGATTTTGATCACTAACACCACGATCTTGTAGTGTCCCCACCTAATCCCCACAAAGGAAGCCTCGAAATGCATCTCTCTAGTTGATGTGCATAGGAAGGAGGCCGCAGAAAAACAAGGCTGTCACACTTGGGATTGGGGCTCAGGCTTGTATTCTTCTGGCGCTCCCATTCATTCGTTTTGTTGCCCAGTGGACCTCATACATTGTGAGCCCGTTTCCTTTATATTTATTTCAATCATTAGTTAATTAAATAATCTGATTCCGATTAAACCATTCAATCGTGCGACACAATAGGTTCCCACTAAATTTACAATAATCGTAACTATAAAAATAAAAATATTAATTATTAAATAAACATTAGATGCTATAAACAATGAGCGGCATCTGCCAATGCATCATTGTTACCCAATTAACGGAAAAAATTAGTGATCCGATTTTAACCCTACCGCCACCAAGATTACTCAGAAGTCGAGTCCCTTCGTCCATGTGACCTTATTTAAACCGAGACTTAAATGTATCATCCTCGTTAAGTCCAATCATATGTTCTTCTATACCAGAGTGAACGTGTAAGCACAAACGGGCCAAATATCACATATTGGCCCATTTCTACTGTCAGAAAAGCTTTCCAATTCACAAACAATTTACAATTTAAAAATCAATTTTCCAATTCATTAATTCAATGTTACGCATATGAACAATACCTTTTGGGAAAACAAATCGTGCAATGACTCAAAACAACATGTTCTCTGTTTCAATACAAAATCATAATGTGCATGAACAGTTGCTAGAAAACAATTGAATCGTAAAAGGGTGTGATCAGCACAAGATCATTGGTTGAACAATTCAGTGCAACCGACAATGGGCATACCAACACGTTTTTTTGAAAAACAAGAGCTCTCTGTCATAGGAGCAAACTCAAATTATTTTATAGGTTCACGATTAATACAGTGAAACATTATGAAGAAAACAAACAACAATCACACATATATACATCGTTTGAATCATATTCAAATCATGTTGTTAAATAAGGCAAAAGCATAGGATTCAAGGCAATAACGACCAATGCTCTGATACAACAGTTGGGGATTTGAGAGACCGACATTTTAAAATATATTTCAAAAGCTCTTTCAAGGGAAAAGATCACCGTAAACGTGGATCACGTGTAGCTCGTGAATCACAAATATGATTAATGTTTGTACCATTTAGCTCATGAAGCGGGGAGGATTTTGATCACTAACACCACGATCTTGTAGTGTCCCCACTTAATCCCCACAAAAGGAAGCCTCGAAATGCATCTCTCTAGTTGATGTGCATAGGAAGGAGGCACAGAAAAACAAGACTGTCACACTTGGGATTGGGGCTCAGAGCTTGTATTCTTACGCGCTCCCATTCTTTCGTTTTGTTGCCCCAGTGGACCTCATACATTGTGAGCCGGTTTCCTTTATATTTATTTAAATCATTAGTTAATTAAATAATCTGATTCCGATTAAACCATTCAATCGTGTGACCCTATAGGTTCCCACTAAATTTACAATAATAGTAATTATAAAAATAATAATATTAATTATTAAATTAACATTAAATGCTATAAACAATGGCGGCATCTGCGATGCATCATTGTTACCCAATTAGGAAAAATTAGTGATCCGATTTTAACCCTACCGCGACCAAGATTACTCGAAGTCGAGTCCCTTCGTCCATGTGACCTTATTTAAGCGAGACTTAAATGTATCATCCTCGTTAAGTCCAATCATATGTTCTTGATACGAGTGAGCGTGTAAGCACAAGCGGGCCAAATATCACATATTGGCCCATTTCTACAATCGAGATAAGCTTTCCAATTCACAAACAATTTACAATTTAAAAATCAATTTTCCAATTCATTAATTCAATGTTACGCATATGAACAATACCTTTCGGAAAACAAATCGTCAATGACTCAAAACAACATGTTCTCTGTTTCAATACAAAATCATAATGTGCATGAGCGATTGCTAGAAAACAATTGAATCGTAAAAAGGGTGTGATCACCACAAGATCATTGGTTGAACAATTGATTACAACCGACAATGGGCATACCAACACGTTTTTGAAAAACAAGAGCTCTCTGTCATAGGCGCAAAATCAAATTATTTTATAGGTTCCACGATTAATACAGTCGAAACATTATGAAGAAAACAAACAACAATCACACATATATACATCGTTTGAATCATATTCAAATCATGTTGTTAAATAAGGCAAAAGCATAGGATTCAAGGCAATAACGACCAATGCTCACGATACAACGATTGGGGATTTGAGAGACCGAAATTTTAAAATATATTTCAAAAGCTCTTTCAAGGGAAAAGATCACCATAAACGTGGATCACGTGTAGCTCGTGAATCACAAATATGATTAATGTTTGTACCATTTAGCTCATGAAGCGGGGAGGATTTTGATCACTAACACCCACGATCTTGTAGTGTCCCCACTTAATCCCCACAAAGGAAGCCTCGAAATGCATCTCTCTAGTTGATGTGCATAGGAAGGAGAGCCGCAGAAAAACAAGCTGTCACACTTGGGATTGGGGCTCGAGCTTGTATTCTTCTGGCGCTCCCATTCTTTCGTTTTGTTGCCCAGTGGACCTCATACATTGTGAGCCGTTTCCTTTATATTTATTTAAATCATTAGTTAATTAAATAATCGATTCGATTAAACCATTCAATCGTGTGACCTATAGGTTCCCACTAAATTTACAATAATAGTAATTATAAAAATAATAATATTAATTATTAAATTAACATTAAATGCTATAAACAATGGCGGCATCGCGATGCATCATTGTTACCCAATTAACGGGAAAAATTAGTGATCCGATTTTAACCCTACGCGACCAAGATTACTCGAAGTCGAGTCCCTTCGTCCATGTGACCTTATTTAAAGCGAGACTTAAATGTATCATCCTCGTTAAGTCCAATCATATGTTCTTGATACGAGTGAGCGTGTAAGCACAAGCGGGCCAAATATCACATATTGGCCCATTTCTACAATCAGATAAGGTTTCCAATTCACAAACAATTTACAATTTAAAAATCAATTTTCCAATTCATTAATTCAATGTTATATATGAACAATACCTTTCGGGAAAACAAATCGTCCAATGACTCAAAACAACATGTTCTCTGTTTCAATACAAAATCATAATGTGCATGAACAGTTGCTGGAAAACAATTGAATCGTAAAAAGGGTGTGATCAGCACAAGATCATTGGTTGAACAATTGATTGGCAAACGCAATGGAGCATACCAACACGGTTTTTTGAAAAACAAGAGCTCTCTGTCATAGGCGCAAAATCAAATTATTTTATAGGTTCACGATTAATACGAGTCGAAACATTATGAAGAAAACAAACAACAATCACACATATATACATCGTTTGAATCATATTCAAATCATGTTGTTAAATAAGGCAAAAGCATAGGATTCAAGGCAATAACGACCAATGCTCTGATACAACAGTTGGGGATTTGAGAGACCGACATTTTAAAATATATTTCAAAAGCTCTTTCAAGGGAAAAGATCACCGTAAACGTGGATCACGTGTAGCTCGTGAATCACAAATATGATTAATGTTTGTACCATTTAGCTCATGAAGCGGGGAGGATTTTGATCACTAACACCACGATCTTGTAGTGTCCCCACTTAATCCCCACAAAAGGAAGCCTCGAAATGCATCTCTCTAGTTGATGTGCATAGGAAGGAGGCCGCGAGAAAAACAAGGCTGTCACACTTGGGATTGGGGCTCGAGCTTGTATTCTTACGGCGCTCCCATTCTTTCGTTTTGTTGCCCAGTGGACCTCGTACATTGTGAGCCCGTTTCCTTTATATTTATTTAAATCATTAGTTAATTAAATAATCGATTCGATTAAACCATTCAATCGTGTGACCCTATAGGTTCCCACTAAATTTACAATAATAGTAATTATAAAAATAATAATATTAATTTTTAAATTAACATTAAATGCTATAAACAATGGCGGCATCTGCCGATGCATCATTGTTACCCAATTAACGGGAAAAATTAGTGATCCGATTTTAACCCTACGCGACCAAGATTACTCTGAAGTCGAGTCCCTTCGTCCATGTGACCTTATTTAAGCGAGACTTAAATGTATCATCCTCGTTAAGTCAATCATATGTTCTTGATACGGAGTGAGCGTGTAAGCACAAGCGGGCCAAATATCACATATTGGCCCATTTCTACAATCAGATAAGCTTCCCAATTCACAAACAATTTACAATTTAAAAATCAATTTTCCAATTCATTAATTCAATGTTACGCATATGAACAATACCTTTCGGAAAACAAATCGTCAATGACTCAAAACAACATGTTCTCTGTTTCAATACAAAATCATAATGTGCATGAGCAGTTGCTTTGGAAAACAATTGAATCGTAAAGGGTGTGATCAGCACAAGATCATTGGTTGAACAATTGATTGCAACCGACAATGGAGCATACCAACACGTTTTTGAAAAACAAGAGCTCTCTGTCATAGGCGCAAAATCAAATTATTTTATAGGTTCCACGATTAATACAGTCGAAACATTATGAAGAAAACAAACAACAATCACACATATATACATCGTTTGAATCATATTCAAATCATGTTGTTAAATAAGGCAAAAGCATAGGATTCAAGGCAATAACGACCAATGCTCACGATACAACGATTGGGGATTTGAGAGGCCGACATTTTAAAATATATTTCAAAAGCTCTTTCAAGGAAAAGATCACCTAGCGGATCACGTGTAGCTCGTGAATCACAAATATGATTAATGTTTGTACCATTTAGCTCATGAAGCGGGAGGATTTTGATCACTAACACCCACGATCTTGTAGTGTCCCCACTTAATCCCCACAAAGGAAGCCTCGAAATGCATCTCTCTAGTTGATGTGCATAGGAAGGAGGCCGCGAGAAAAACAAGCTGTCACACTTGGGATTGGGGCTCGAGCTTGTATTCTTACAGCTCCCATTCTTTCGTTTTGTTGCCCAGTGGACCTCATACATTGTGAGCCCGTTTCCTTTATATTTATTTAAATCATTAGTTAATTAAATAATCGATTCGATTAAACCATTCAATCGTGTGACCTATAGGTTCCCACTAAATTTACAATAATAGTAATTATAAAAATAATAATATTAATTATTAAATTAACATTAAATGCTATAAACAATGGCGGCATCTGCCAATGCATCATTGTTACCCAATTAACGGGAAAAATTAGTGATCCGATTTTAACCTACGCGACCAAGATTACTCAGAAGTCGAGTCCCTTCGTCCATGTGACCTTATTTAAACCGAGACTTAAATGTATCATCCTCGTTAAGTCCAATCATATGTTCTTCTATACCAGAGTGAACGTGTAAGCACAAACGGGCCAAATATCCCATATTGGCCCATTTCTACAGTCAGAAAAGCTTTCCAATTCACTAACAATTTACAATTTAAAAATCAATTTTCCAATTCATTAATTCAATGTTACGCATATGAACAATACCTTTCGGAAAACAAATCGTGCAATGACTCAAAACAACATGTTCTCTGTTTCAATACAAAATCATAATGTGCATGAACAGTTGCTAGAAAACAATTGAATCGTAAAAGGGTGTGATCAGCACAAGATCATTGGTTGAACAATTCAGTGCAACCGACAATGGGCATACCAACACGTTTTTTTGAAAAACAAGAGCTCTCTGTCATAGGAGCAAACTCAAATTATTTTATAGGTTCACGATTAATACAGTCGAAACATTATGAAGAAAACAAACAACAATCACACATATATACATCGTTTGAATCATATTCAAATCATGTTGTTAAATAAAGCAAAAGCATAAGATTCAAGGGAATAACGACCAATGCTCACGATACAACAGTTGGGGATTTGAGAGGCAGGCATTTTAAAATATATTTCAAAAGCTCTTTCAAGGGAAAAGATCACGTAGCGTGGATCACGTGTAGCTCGTGAATCACAAATATGATTAATGTTTGTACCATTTAGCTCATGAAGCGGGAGGATTTTGATCACTAACACCACGATCTTGTAGTGTCCCCACTTAATCCCCACAAAGGAAGCCTCGAAATGCATCTCTCTAGTTGATGTGCATAGGAAGGAGGCCGCAGAAAAACAAGGCTGTCACACTTGGGATTGGGGCTCGAGCTTGTATTCTTCTGCGCTCCCATTCTTTCGTTTTGTTGCCCCGATGGACCTCATTACATTGTGAGCCCGTTTCCTTTATATTTATTTAAATCATTAGTTAATTAAATAATCGATTCGATTAAACCATTCAATCGTGTGACCTATAGGTTCCCACTAAATTTACAATAATAGTAATTATAAAAATAATAATATTAATTATTAAATTAACATTAAATGCTATAAACAATGGCGGCATCTGCCAATGCATCATTGTTACCCAATTAACGGGAAAAATTAGTGATCCGATTTTAACCCTACATGACCAAGATTACTCTGAAGTCGAGTCCCTTCGTCCATGTGACCTTATTTAAAGCGAGACTTAAATGTATCATCCTCGTTAAGTCAATCATATGTTCTTGATACGAGTGAGCGTGTAAGCACAAGCGGGCCAAATATCACATATTGGCCCATTTCTACAATCAGATAAGCTTTCCAATTCACAAAAAATTTACAATTTAAAAACCAATTTTCCAATTCATTAATTCAATGTTACGCATATGAACAATACCTTTCGGAAAACAAATCGTCAATGACTCAAAACAACATGTTCTCTGTTTCAATACAAAATCATAATGTGCATGAGCAGATTCTTTGGAAAACAATTGAATCGTAAAAAGGGTGTGATCGGCACAAGATCATTGGTTGAACAATTGATTACCAACCGACAATGGGCATACCAACACGTTTTTGAAAAACAAGAGCTCTGTCATAGGCGCAAAATCAAATTATTTTATAGGTTCCACGATTAATACAGTCGAAACATTATGAAGAAAACAAACA
The DNA here is from genome assembly GCA_037113605.1 of Calophaca sinica. Taxonomy (NCBI): domain Eukaryota; kingdom Viridiplantae; phylum Streptophyta; class Magnoliopsida; order Fabales; family Fabaceae; genus Calophaca; species Calophaca sinica. Next base: position 53,227 of record JBAFXK010000079.1, read on the forward strand.
ACAATCACACATATATACATCGTTTGAATCATATTCAAATCATGTTGTTAAATAAGGCAAAAGCATAGGATTCAAGGCAATAACGACCAATGCTCACGATACAACAGTTGGGGATTTGAGAGGCAGGCATTTTAAAATATATTTCAAAAGCTCTTTCAAGGAAAAGATCACGTAGCGTGGATCACGTGTAGCTCGTGAATCACAAATATGATTAATGTTTGTACCATTTAGCTCATGAAGCGGGAGGATTTTGATCACTAACACCACGATCTTGTAGTGTCCCCACTTAATCCCCACAAAGGAAGCCTCGAAATGCATCTCTCTAGTTGATGTGCATAGGAAGGAGGCCGCAGAAAAACAAGGCTGTCACACTTGGGATTGGGGCTCAGGCTTGTATTCTTACAGCGCTCCCATTCTTTCGTTTTGTTGCCCAGTGGACCTCGTACATTGTGAGCTCGTTTCCTTTATATTTATTTAAATCATTAGTTAATTAAATAATCGATTCGATTAAACCATTCAATCGTGTGACCCTATAGGTTCCCACTAAATTTACAATAATAGTAATTATAAAAATAATAATATTAATTATTAAATTAACATTAAATGCTATAAACAATGGCGGCATCTGCGATGCATCATTGTTACCCAATTAACGGGAAAAACTAGTGATCCGATTTTAACCCTACCGCGACCAAGATTACTCTGAAGTCGAGTCCCTTCGTCCATGTGGCCTTATTTAAAACGAGACTTAAATGTATCATCCTCGTTAAGTCCAATCATATGTTCTTCGATACCAGAGTGAACGTGTAAGCACAAACGGGCCAAATATCACATATTGGCCCATTTCTACAATCAGATAAGCTTTCCAATTCACAAACAATTTACAATTTAAAAAGCAATTTTCCAATTCATTAATTCAATGTTACGCATATGAACAATACCTACAAATCGTCCATTCACTCAAAACAACATGTTCTCTATTTCAATACAAAATCATAATGTGCATGAACAGTTGCTGGAAAACAATTGAATCGTAAAAGGGTGTGATCAGCACAAGATCATTGGTTAAACAATTCAATGCAACCGAAAATGGGCATACCAACACGTTTTTTTGAAAAACAAGAGCTCTCTGTCATAGGCGCAAAATCAAATTATTTTATAGGTTCACGATTAATACGAGTCGAAACATTATGAAGAAAACAAACAACAATCACACATATATACATCGTTTGAATCATATTCAAATCATGTTGTTAAATAAGGCAAAAGCATAGGATTCAAGGCAATAACGACCAATGCTCTGATACAACAATTGGGGATTTGAGAGACCGACATTTTAAAATATATTTCAAAAACTCCTTCAAGGAAAGATCACCGTAGCGTGGATCACGTGTAGCTCGTGAATCACAAATATGATTAATGTTTGTACCATTTAGCTCATGAAGCGGGAGGATTTTGATCACTAACACCCACGATCTTGTAGTGTCCCCACTTAATCCCCACAAAGGAAGCCTCGAAATGCATCTCTCTAGTTGATGTGCATAGGAAGGAGGCCGCAGAAAAACAAGGCTGTCACACTTGGGATTGGGGCTCGAGCTTGTATTCTTCTGGCGCTCTCATTCTTTTTTTTGTTGCCCCAGTAGACCTCATACATTATGAGCTCGTTTCCATTATATTTATTTCAATCATTAGTTAATTAAATAATCTGATTCCGATTAAGCCATTCAATCGTGTGACCCTATAGGTTCCCACTAAATTTACAATAATATTAATTATAAAAATAATAATATTAATTATTAAATTAATATTAAATGCTATAAACAATGAGCTGCATCTGCCAATGCATCATTGTTACCCAATTAACGGGAAAAACTAGTGATCCGATTTTAACCCTACCGCGACAAAGATTACTCTGAAGTCGAGTCCCTTCGTCCATGTGACCTTATTTAAACCGAGACTTAATTGTATCATCCTCGTTAAGTCCAATCATACGTTCTTCGATACCAGAGTGAACGTGTAAGCACAAACGGGCCAAATATCACATATTGACACATTTCTACAACAATATAAGCTTTCCAATTCACACACAATTTACAATTTTAAAAGCAATTTTCCAATTCATTAATTCAATGTTACGCATATGAACAATACCTTTCGGGAAAACAAATCGTCCAATGACTGAAAACAACATGTTCTCTGTTTCAATTCAAAATCTTAATGTGCATAAGCGATTCTTTGGAAAACAATTGAATCGTAAAAAGTGTGATCGGCACAAGATCATTGGTTGAACAATTGATTACAACCGACAATGGGCATACCAACACGTTTTGAAAAACAAGAGCTCTCTGTCATAGGCGCAAAATCAAATTATTTTATAGGTTCACGATTAATACAGTGAAACATTTTGAAGAAAACAAACAACAATCACACATATATACATCGTTTGAATCATATTCAAATCATGTTGTTAAATAAGGCAAAAGCATAGGATTCAAAGCAATAACGACCAATGCTCTGAAACAACGGTTGGGGATTTGAGAGGCAGGCATTTTAAAATATATTTCAAAAGCTCTTTCAAGGGAAAAGATCACGTAGCGTGGATCACATGTAGCTCGTGAATCACAAATATGATTAATGTTTGTACCATTTAGCTCATGAAGCGGGAAGGATTTTGATCACTAACACCACGATCTTGTAGTGTCCCCACTTAATCCCCACAAAAGGAAGCCTCGAAATGCATCTCTCTAATTGATGTGCATAGGAAGGAGGCACAGAAAAACAAGACTGTCACACTTGGGATTGGGGCTCAGAGCTTGTATTCTTACGCGCTCCCATTCTTTCGTTTTGTTGCCCCAGTGGACCTCATACATTGTGAGCCTGTTTCCTTTATATTTATTTAAATAATTAGTTAATTAAATAATCCTAATCCGATTCCGATTAAACCATTCAATCGTGTGACCCTATAGGTTCCCACTAAATTTACAATAATAGTAATTATAAAAAATAATAATATTAATTATTAAATTAACATTAAGTGCTATAAACAATGAGCGGCATCTGCCAATGCATCAATGTTACCCAATTAACGCGAAAAACTACACATCCGATTTTAACCTACATGACCAAGATTACTCTGAAGTCGAGTCCCTTCGTCCACGTGGCCTTATTTAAAACGAGACTTAAATGTATCATCCTCGTTAAGTCCAATCATATGTTCTTCGATACCAGAGTGAACGTGTAAGCACAAACGGGCCAAATATCACATATTGGCCCATTTCTACAATCAGATAAGCTTTCCAATTCACAAAAAATTTACAACTTAAAAAGCAATTTTCCAATTCATTAATTCAATGTTACGCATATGAACAATGCCTTTCGGGAAAACAAATCGTGCAATGACTCAAAACATGTTCTCTGTTTCAATACAAAATCATAATGTGCATGAACAGTTGCTAGAAAACAATTGAATCGTAAAAGGGTGTGATCAGCACAAGATCATTGGTTGAACAATTTAGTGCAACCGACAATGGGCATACCAACACGTTTTTTAGAAAAATAAGAGCTCTCTGTCATAGGCGAAAAATCAAATTATTTTATAGGTTTACGATTAATACTAGTCGAAACATTATGAAGAAAACAAACAACAATCACACATATATACATCGTTTGAATCATATTCAAATCATGTTGTTAAATAAGGCAAAAGCATAGAATTCAATGCAATAACGACCAATGCTCTGATACAACTGTTGGAGATTTGAGAGACCGATATTTTAAAATATATTTCAAAAACTCTTTCAAGGAAAAGATCACCTAAGCGTGGATCACGTGTAGCTCGTGAATCACAAATATGATTAATGTTTGTACCATTTAGCTCATGAAGCGGGAAGGATTTTGATCACTAACACCACGATCTTGTAGTGTCCCCACTTAATCCCCACAAAAGGAAGCCTCGAAATGCATCTCTCTAGTTGATGTGCATAGGAAGGAGGCACAGAAAAACAAGACTGTCACACTTGGGATTGGGGCTCAGAGCTTGTATTCTTACGCGCTCCCATTCTTTCGTTTTGTTGCCCCAGTGGACCTCATACATTGTGAGCCGGTTTCCTTTATATTTATTTAAATCATTAGTTAATTAAATAATCTGATTCCGATTAAACCATTCAATCGTGTGACCCTATAGGTTCCCACTAAATTTACAATAATAGTAATTATAAAAATAATAATATTAATTATTAAATTAATATTAAATGCTATAAACAATGAGCTGCATCTGCCAATGCATCATTGTTCCCCAATTAACGGGAAAAACTTGTGATCCGATTTTAACCCTACCGCGACCAAGATTATTCTGAAGTCGAGTCCCTTCGTCCATGTTACCTTATTTAAACCGAGACTTAAATGTATCATCCTCGTTAAGTCCAATCATATGTTCTTGATACGAGTGAGCGTGTAAGCACAAAGCGGGCCAAATATCACATATTGACACATTTCTACAATCATATAAGCTTTCCAATTCACAAACAATTTACAATTTTAAAAGCAATTTTCCAATTCATTAATTCAATGTTACGCATATGAACAATACCTTTCGGGAAAACAAATCGTCCAATGACTCAAAACAACATGTTCTCTGTTTCAATACAAAATCGTAATGTGCATGAACAGTTCTTTGGAAAACAATTGAATCGTAAAAGGGTGTGATCGGCACAAGATCATTGGTTGAACAATTGATTACAACCGAGCAATGGGCATACCAACACGTTTTTGAAAAACAAGAGCTCTGTCATAGGCGCAAAATCAAATTATTTTATAGGTTCACGATTAATACAGTCGAAACATTATGAAGAAAACAAACAACAATCACACACATATATACATCGTTTGAATCATATTCAAATCATGTTGTTAAATAAGGTAAAAGCATAGGATTCAAGGGAATAACGACCAATGCTCGATACAACGGTTGGGGATTTGAGAGGCCGACATTTTAAAATATATTTCAAAAGCTCTTTCAAGGAAAAGATCCCTAGCGTGGATCACGTGTAGCTCGTGAATCACAAATATGATTAATGTTTGTACCATTTAGCTCATGAAGCGGGAGGATTTTGATCACTAACACCCACGATCTTGTAGTGTCCCCACTTAATCCCCACAAAGGAAGCCTCGAAATGCATCTCTCTAGTTGATGTGCATAGGAAGGAGGCACGAGAAAAACAAGGCTGTCACACTTGGGATTGGGGCTCGAGCTTGTATTCTTACAGCTCCCATTCTTTCGTTTTGTTGCCCAGTGGACCTCATACATTGTGAGCCGTTTCCTTTATATTTATTTAAATCATTAGTTAATTAAATAATCGATTCGATTAAACCATTCAATCATATGACCCTATAGGTTCCCACTAAATTTACAATAATAGTAATTATAAAAATAATAATATTAATTTTTAAATTAACATTAAATGCTATAAACAATGAGCGGCATCTGCCAATGCATCATTGTTACCCTATTAACAGGAAAAATTAGTGATCCGATTTTAACCCTACCGCGACCAAGATTACTCTGAAGTCGAGTCCCTTCGTCCATGTGACCTTATTTAAATCGAGACTTGAATGTATCATCCTCGTTAAGTCCAATCATATGTTCTTCGATACCAGAGTGAACGTGTAAGCACAAACGGGCCAAATATCACATATTGGCCCATTTCTACAATCAGATAAGCTTTCCAATTCACAAACAATTTACAATTTAAAAATCAATTTTCCAATTCATTAATTCAATGTTACGCATATGAACAATACCTTTCGGGAAAACAAATCGTCCAATGACTCAAAACAACATGTTCTCTGTTTCAATTCAAAATCTTAATGTGCATAAACAGTTGCTGGAAAACAATTGAATCGTAAAAAGGGTGTGATCAGCACAAGATCATTGGTTGAACAATTCAGTGCAACCGACAATGGGCATACCAACACGTTTTTTGAAAAACAAGAGCTCTCTGTCATAGGCGCAAAATCAGATTATTTTATAGGTTCACGATTAATACGAGTCGAAACATTATGAAGAAAACAAACAACAATCACACATATATACATCGTTTGAATCATATTCAAATCATGTTGTTAAACAAGGCAAAAGCATAGGATTCAAGGCAATAACGACCAATGCTCTGATACAACAGTTGGGGATTTGAGAGGCCAGGCATTTTAAAATATATTTCGAAAGCTCTTTCAATGGAAAAGATCCCCCTAAACGCGGATCATGTGTAGCTCGTGAATCTCAAATATGATTAATGTTTGTACCATTTAGCTCATGAAGCGGAGATGATTTTGATCACTAACACCACGATCTTGTAGTGTCCCCACCTAATCCCCACAAATGGAAGCCTCGAAATGCATCTCTCTAGTTGATGTGCATAGGAAGGAGGCACAGAAAAACAAGACTGTCACACTTGGGATTGGGGCTCAGAGATTGTATTCTTACGCGCTCCCATTCTTTCGTTTTGTTGCCCCAGTGGACCTCATACATTGTGAGACTGTTTCCTTTATATTTATTTAAATCAATAGTTAATTAAATAATCTGATTCCGATTAAACCATTCAATCATATGACCCTATAGGTTCCCACTAAATTTACAATAATAGTAATTATAAAAATAATAATATTAATAATTAAATTAACATTAAGTGCTTTAAACAATGAGCGGCATCTGCCAATGCATCATTGTTGCCCAATTAGCGGGAAAAATTAGTGATCCGATTTTAACCCTACCGCGACCAAGATTACTCTGAAGTCGAGTCCCTTCGTCCATGTGACCTTATTTAAATCGAGACTTAAATGTATCATCCTCGTTACGACCAATCGTATGTTCTTGATGCGAGTGACCGTGTAAGCACAAACGGGCCAAATATCACATATTGGCCCATTTCTACAATCAGATAAGCTTTCCAATTCACAAACAATTTACAATTTAAAAATCAATTTTCCAATTCATTAATTCAATGTTACACATATGAACAATACCTTTCGGGAAAAAAAATCGTCCAATGACTCAAAACAACATGTTCTCTGTTTCAATACAAAATCATAATGTGCATGAGCGATTCTTTGGAAAACAATTGAATCATAAAATGGGTGTGATCAGCACAATATCATTGGTTGAATAATTCATTGCAACCGACAATGGGCGTACCAACACGTTTTTTTTGAAAAACAAGAGCTCTCTGTCATAGGCACAAAATCAGATTATTTTATAGGTTCACGATTAACACGAGTCGAAACATTTTGAAGAAAACAAACAACAATCACACATATATACATCGTTTGAATCATATTCAAATCATGTTGTTAAATACGGCAAAAGCATAGGATTCAAGGCAATATTGACCAATGCACTGATACAACAGTTGGGGATTTGAGAGACCGACATTTTAAAATATATTTCAAAAGCTCTTTCAAGGGAAAAGATCCCCCTAAACGCAGATCAGGTGTAGCTCGTGAATCACAAATATGATTAATGTTTGTACCATTTAGCTCATGAAGCGGAGAGGATTTTGATCACTAACACCACGATCTTGTAGTGTCCCCACTTAATCCCCACAAAAGGAAGCCTCGAAATGCATCTCTCTAGTTGATGTGCATAGGAAGGAGGCACAGAAAAACAAGACTGTCACACTTGGGATTGGGGCTCAGAGCTTGTATTCTTCTGGCGCTCCCATTCTTTCGTTTTGTTGCCCAGTGGACCTCATACATTGTGAGCCCGTTTCCTTTATATTTATTTAAATCATTAGTTAATTAAATAATCTGATTCGATTAAACCATTCAATCGTGTGACCTATAGGTTCCCACTAAATTTACAATAATAGTAATTATAAAAATAATAATATTAATTATTAAATTAACATTAAATGCTATAAACAATGGCGGCATCTGCCAATGCATCATTGTTACCCAATTAACGGGAAAAATTAGTGATCCGATTTTAACCCTACGCGACCAAGATTACTCTGAAGTCGAGTCCCTTCGTCCATGTGACCTTATTTAAAGCGAGACTTAAATGTATCATCCTCGTTAAGTCCAATCATATGTTCTTGATACCGAGTGAGCGTGTAAGCACAAACGGGCCAAATATCACATATTGGCCCATTTCTACAATCAGATAAGCTTTCCAATTCACAAACAATTTACAATTTAAAAATCAATTTTCCAATTCATTAATTCAATGTTACGCATATGAACAATGCCTTTCGGAAAACAAATCGTCAATGACTCAAAACAACATGTTCTCTGTTTCAATACAAAATCATAATGTGCATAAGCGATTCTTTGGAAAACAATTGAATCGTAAAAGGGTGTGATCAGCACAAGATCATTGGTTGAACAATTCAGTACAACCGACAATGGGCATACCAACACGTTTTTTTGAAAAGCAAGAGCTCTCTGTCATAGGCGCAAAATCAAATTATTTTATAGGTTCACGATTAATACAGTGAAACATTATGAAGAAAACAAACAACAATCACACATATATACATCGTTTGAATCATATTCAAATCATGTTGTTAAATAAGGCAAAAGCATAGGATTCAAGGCAATAACGACCAATGCTCGATACAACGATTGGGGATTTGAGAGGCCAGACATTTTAAAATATATTTCAAAAGCTCTTTCAAGGAAAAGATCACGTAGCGGATCATGTGTAGCTCGTGAATCACAAATATGATTAATGTTTGTACTATTTAGCTCATGAAGTGGGGAGGATTTTGATCACTAACACCACGATCTTGTAGTGTCCCCACTTAATCCCCACAAAAGGAAGCCTCGAAATGCATCTCTCTAGTTGATGTACATAGGAAGGAGGCCGCAGAAAAACAAAATGTCACACTTGGGATTGGGGCTCGAGCTTGTATTCTTCTGGCGCTCCCATTCTTTCGTTTTGTTGCCCCAGTGGACCTCATACATTGTGAGTCTGTTTCCTTTATATTTATTTAAATCATTAGTTAATTAAATAATCTGATTCCGATTAAACCATTCAATCGTGTGACCCTATAGGTTCCCACTAAATTTACAATAATAGTAATTATAAAAATAATAATATTAATTATTAAATTAACATTAAATGCTATAAACAATGAGCGGCATCTGCCAATGCATCATTGTTACCCAATTAACAGGAAAAATTAGTGATCCGATTTTAACCCTACCGCGACCAAGATTACTCAGAAGTCGAGTCCCTTCGTCCATGTGACCTTATTTAAACCGAGACTTAAATGTATCATCCTCGTTAAGTCCAATCATATGTTCTTCGATACCAGAGTGAACGTGTAAGCACAAACGGGCCAAATATCACATATTGGCCCATTTCTACAATCAGATAAGCTTTCCAATTCACAAACAATTTACAATTTAAAAATCAATTTTCCAATTCATTAATTCAATGTTACGCATATGAACAATACCTTTCGGGAAAACAAATCGTCCAATGACTCAAAACAACATGTTCTCTGTTTCAATACAAAATCATAATGTGCATGAACAGTTGCTGGAAAACAATTGAATCGTAAAAGGGTGTGATCAGCACAAGATCATTGGTTGAACAATTTAGCGCAACCGACAATGGGCATACCAACACGTTTTTTTTGAAAAACAAGAGCTCTCTGTCATAGGCACAAAATCAGATTATTTTATAGGTTCACGATTAATACGAGTCGAAACATTATGAAGAAAACAAACAACAATCACACACATATATACATCGTTTGAATCATATTCAAATCATGTTGTTAAATAAGGCAAAAGCATAGGATTCAAGGCAATAACGACCAATGCTCTGATACAACAGTTTGGGATTTGAGAGACCGACATTTTAAATTATATTTCAAAAGCTCTTTCAAATGAAAAGATCCCCCTAAACGCGGATCAGGTGTAGCTCGTGAATCACAAATATGATTAATGTTTGTACCATTTAGCTCATGAAGCGGAGAGGATTTTGATCACTAACACCACGATCTTGTAGTGTCCCCACCTAATCCCCACAAAAGGAAGCCTCGAAATGCATCTCTCTAGTTGATGTGCATAGGAAGGAGGCACAGAAAAATAAGACTGTCACATTTGGGATTGGGGCTCAGAGCTTGTATTCTTACGCGCTCCCATTCTTTCGTTTTGTTGCCCCAGTGGACCTCATACATTGTGAGTCTGTTTCCTTTATATTTATTTAAATCATTAGTTAATTAAATAATTTGATTCCGATTAAACCATTCAATCGTGTGACCCTATAGGTTCCCACTAAATTTACAATAATAGTAATTATAAAAATAATAATATTAATTATTAAATTAACATTAAATGCTGCTATAAACAATGAGCGGCATCTGCCAATGCATCATTGTTACCCAATTAACAGGAAAAATTAGTGATCCGATTTTAACCCTGTCGCGACCAAGATTACTCTGAAGTCGAGAACCTTATTTAAAAAGAGACTTCAATGTATCATCCTCGTTAAGTCCAATCATATGTTCTTCGATACCAGAGTGAACGTGTAAGCACAAACGGGCCAAATATCACATATTGGCCCATTTCTACAATCAGATAAGCTTTCCAATTCACAAACAATTTACAATTTAAAAATCAATTTTCCAATTCATTAATTCAATGTTATGCATATGAACAATACCTTTCGGGAAAACAAATCGTCCAATGACTCAAAACAACATGTTCTCTGTTTCAATACAAAATCATAATGTGCATGAACAGTTGCTGGAAAACAATTGAATCGTAAAAGGGTGTGATCAGCACAAGATCATTGGTTGAACAATTCAGTGCAACCGACAATGGGCATACCAACACGTTTTTTTGAAAAACAAGAGCTCTCTGTCATAGGCGCAAAATCAAATTATTTTATAGGTTCACGATTAATAAGAGCCGAAGCATTATGAAGAAAACAAACAACAATCACACATATATATATCGTTTGAATTATATTCAAATCATGTTGTTAAATATGGCAAAAGCATAGGATTCAAGGCAATAACGAACAATGCTCTGATACAACAGTTGGGGATTTGAGAGACCAACATTTTAAAATATATTTCAAAAGCTCTTTCAAGGGAAAAGATCCCCCTAAACGCGGATCACGTGTAGCTCGTGAATCACAAATATGATTAATGTTTGTACCATTTAGCTCATGAAGCGGGGAGGATTTTGATCACTAACACCACGATCTTGTAGTGTCCCCACCTAATCCCCACAAAAGGAAGCCTCGAAATGCATCTCTCTAGTTGATGTGCATAGGAAGGAGGCACAGAAAAACAAGACTGTCACACTTGGGATTGGGGCTCAGAGCTTGTATTCTTACGCGCTCCCATTCTTTCGTTTTGTTGCCCCAGTGGACCTCATACATTGTGAGCCAGTTTCCTTTATATTTATTTAAATCATTAGTTAATTAAATAATCTGATTCCGATTAAACCATTCAATCGTGTGACCCTATAGGTTCCCACTAAATTTACAATAATAGTAATTATAAAAATAATAATATTAATTATTAAATTAACATTAAATGCTATAAACAATGAGCGGCATCTGCCAATGCATCATTGTTACCCAATTAACAGGAAAAATTAGTGATCCGATTTTAACCCTACCGCGACCAAGATTACTCAGAAGTCGAGTCCCTTCGTCCATGTGACCTTATTTAAATCGAGACTTGAATGTATCATCCTCGTTAAGTCCAATCATATGTTCTTCGATACCAGAGTGAACGTGTAAGCACAAACGGGCCAAATATCACATATTGGCCCATTTCTACAATCAGATAAGCTTTCCAATTCACAAACAATTTACAATTTAAAAATCAATTTTCCAATTCATTAATTCAATGTTACACATATGAACAATACCTTTCGGGAAAACAAATCGTCCAATGACTCAAAACAACATGTTCTCTGTTTCAATACAAAATCATAATGTGCATGAGCGATTCTTTGGAAAACAATTGAATCGTAAAAAGGGTGTGATCAGCACAAGATCATTGGTTGAACAATTCAGTGCAACCGACAATGGGCATACCAACACGTTTTTTGAAAAACAAGAGCTCTCTGTCATAGGCGCAAAATCAGATTATTTTATAGGTTCACGATTAATACGAGTCGAAACATTATGAAGAAAACAAACAACAATCACACATATATACATCGTTTGAATCATATTCAAATCATGTTGTTAAATAAGGCAAAAGCATAGGGTTCAAGGCAATAACGACCAATGCTCTGATACAACAGTTGGGGATTTGAGAGACCGACATTTTAAAATATATTTCAAAAGCTCTTTCAATGGAAAAGATCCCCCTAAACGCGGATCATGTGTAGCTCGTGAATCACAAATATGATTAATGTTTGTACCATTTAGCTCATGAAGCGGAGAGGATTTTGATCACTAACACCACGATCTTGTAGTGTCCCCACCTAATCCCCACAAAAGGAAGCCTCGAAATGCATCTCTCTAGTTGATGTGCATAGGAAGGAGGCACAGAAAAATAAGACTGTCACACTTGGGATTGGGGCTCAGAGCTTGTATTCTTACGCGCTCCCATTCTTTCGTTTTGTTGCCCCAGTGGACCTCATACATTGTGAGTCTGTTTCCTTTATATTTATTTAAATCATTAGTTAATTAAATAATCTGATTCCGATTAAACCATTCAATCGTGTGACCCTATAGGTTCCCACTAAATTTACAATAATAGTAATTATAAAAAATAATAATATTAATTATTAAATTAACATTAAGTGCTATAAACAATGAGCGGCATCTGCCAATGCATCATTGTTGCCCAATTAGCGAGAAAAATTAGTGATCCGATTTTAACCCTACCGCGACCAAGATTACTCTGAAGTCGAGTCCCTTCGTCCATGTGACCTTATTTAAATCGAGACTTAAATGTATCATCCTCGTTACGACCAATCGTATGTTCTTCGATACCAGAGTGAACGTGTAAGCACAAACGGGCCAAATATCACATATTGGCCCATTTCTACAATCAGATAAGCTTTCCAATTCACAAACAATTTACAATTTAAAAATCAATTTTCCAATTCATTAATTCAATGTTATGCATATGAACAATACCTTTCGGGAAAAAAAATCGTCCAATGACTCAAAACAACATGTTCTCTGTTTCAATACAAAATCATAATGTGCATAAACAGTTGCTGGAAAACAATTGAATCGTAAAAAGGGTGTGATCAGCACAAGATCATTGGTTGAACAATTCAGTGCAACCGACAAAGGGCATACCAACACGTTTTTTTTGAAAAACAAGAGCTCTCTGTCATAGGCGCAAAATCAAATTATTTTATAGGTTCACGATTAATACGAGTCGAAACATTATGAAGAAAACAAACAACAATCACACATATATACATCGTTTGAATCATATTCAAATCATGTTGTTAAATAAGGCAAAAGCATAGGATTCAAGGCAATAACGACCAATGCTCTGATACAACAGTTGGGGATTTGAGAGACCGACATTTTAAAATATATTTCAAAAACTCTTTCAAGGGAAAAGATCCCTGTAAACGCGGATCACATATAGCTCGTGAATCACAAATATGATTAATGTTTGTGCCATTTAGCTCATGAAGCGGGGAGTATTTTGATCACTCACACCACGATCTTGTAGTGTCCCCACTTAATCCCCACAAAAGGATGCCTCGAAATGCATCTCTCTAGTTGATGTGCATAGGAATGAGGCACAGAAAAACAAGACTGTCACACTTGGGATTGGGGCTCAAAGCTTGTATTCTTACGCGCTCTTATTCTTTTTTTATGTTGCCCCAGTAGACCTCATACATTATGAGCCAGTTTCTTTTATAATTATTTCAATCATTAGTTAATTAAATAATCTGATTCCGATTAAACCATTCAATCGTGTGACCCTATAGGTTCCCACTAAATTTACAATAATCGTAATTATAAAAATAATAATATTAATTATTAAATTAACATTAAATACTATAAACACTGAGCAGCATCTGCCAATGCATCATTGTTACCCAATTAGCGGGAAAAATTAGTGATCCGATTTTAACCCTACCGCGACCAAGATTACTCTGAAGTCGAGTCCCTTCGTCCATGTGACCTTATTTAAAACGAGACTTAAATGTATCATCCTCGTTAAGTCCAATCATATGTTCTTCGATACCAGAGTGAACGTGTAAGCGCAAACGGGCCAAATATCATATATTGACCCATTTCTACAATCAGATAAGCTTTCCAATTCACAAACAATTTACAATTTAAAAATCAATTTTCCAATTCACTAATTCAGTGTTACGCATATGAACAATACCTTTCGGGAAAACAAATCGTCCAATGACTCAAAACAACATGTTCTCTGTTTCAATACAAAATCATAATGTGCATGAACAGTTGGTCGAAAACAATTGAATCGTAAAAAGGGTGTGATCAGCACAATATCATTGGTTGAACAATTCAGTGCAATCGACAATGGGCATACCAACACGTTTTTTTTTGAAAAACAAGAGCTCTCTGTCATAGGCACAAAATCAGATTATTTTATTGGTTCACGATTAATACGAGTCGAAACATTATGAAGAAAACAAACAACAATCACACATATATACATCGTTTGAATCATATTCAAATCATGTTGTTAAATAAGGCAAAAGCATAGGATTCAAGGCAATAACGACCAATGCTCTGATACAACAGTTGGGGATTTGAGAGACCGACATTTTAAAATATATTTCAAAAGCTCTTTCAAGGGAAAAGATCCCCCTAAACGCGGATCACGTGTAGCTCGTGAATCACAAATATGATTAATGTTTGTACCATTTCGCTCATGAAGCGGGGAAGATTTTGATCACTAACACCACGATCTTGTAGTGTCTCCACTTAATCCCCACAAAAGGATGCCTCGAAATGCGTCTCTCTAGTTGATGTGCATAGGACGGAAACACAGAAAAACAAGACTGTCACACTTGGGATTGGGGCTCAGAGCTTGTATTCTTTTGCGCTGCCATTCTTTCTTTTTGTTGCCCCAGTGGACCTCGTACATTATAAGCCTGATTCCATTATATTTATTTAAATCATTAGTTAATTAAATTATCTGATTCCGATTAAACCGTTCTATCGTGTGACCCTATAGGTTCCCACTAATTTTACAATAATAGTAATTATAAAAAATAATAATATTAATTATTAAATTAATATTAAATACTATAAACAATGAGCGGCATCTGCCAATGCATCATTGTTACCCAATTAGCGGGAAAAATTAGTGATCAGATTTTAACCGTACCGCGACCAAGACTACTCTGAAGTCGAATCCCTTCATCCATGTGACCTTATTTAAAACGAGACTTTAATGTATCATCCTCGTTACGTCCAATCATATGTTCTTCGATACCAGAGTGAACGTGTAAGCACAAACGGGCCAAATATCACATATTGACCCATTTCTACAATCAAATAAGCTTTCCAATCCACAAACAATTTACAATTTAAAAAGCAATTTACCAATTCATTAATTCAATGTTACGCATATGAACAATACCTTTCGGGAAAACAAATCGTCCAATGACTCAAAACAACATGTTCTCTGTTTCAATACAAAATCATAATGTGCATGAACAGTTGCTGGAAACAATTGAATCGTAAAGGGTGTGATCAGCACAAGATCATTGGCTGAAAAATTCAGTGCAACCCACAATGGGCATACCAACACGTTTTTTTTGAAAAACAAGAGCTCTCTGTCATAGGCGCAAAATCAAATTATTTTATAGGTTCACGATTAATAAGAGCCGAAACATTATGAAGAAAACAAACAACAATCACACATATATACATCGTTTGAATCATATTCAAATCATGTTGTTAAATATGCCAAAATCATAGGATCCAAGGCAATAACGACCAATGCTCCGATACAAAAGTTGGGGATTTGAGAGACCGACATTTTAAAATATATTTCAAAAACTCTTTCAAGGGAAAAGATCCCCGTAAACGCGGATCACGTATAGCTCGTGAATCACAAATATGATTAATGTTTGAACTATTTAGCTCATGAAGCCGGGACGATTTTGATCACTAACACCACGATCTTGTAGTGTCCCCACTTAATCCCCACAAAAGGATGCCTCGAAATGCATCTCTCTAGTTGATGTGCATAGGAAGGAGGCACAGAAAAACAAGACTGTCACACTTGGGATTGGGGCTCACAGCTTGTATTCTTACGCGCACCCAATCTTTTTTTTGTTGCCCCAGTAGACCTCTTACAATATGAGCTCGTTTCCTTTATATTTATTTCAATTATTAGTTAATTAAATCATCCGATTCCGATTAAACCATTCAATCGTGCGACCCTATAGGTTCACACTAAATTTACAATAATCGTAATTATAAAAATAATAATATTAATTATTAAATTAACATTAAATACTATAAACAATGAGCGGCATCTGCCAACGCATCATTGTTACCCAATTAACGGGAAAAATTAGTGATCCGATTTTAACCCTACTGCCACCAAGATTACTCTGAAGTCGAGTCCCTTCGTCCATGTGACCTTATTTAAAACGAGACTTAAATGTATCATCCTCGTTAAGTCCAATCATACGTTCTTTGTAACACCTTACTTTCATTAGCTTGAAAATAGGATAATTAACATTAGGTACAGTAATCCCAAATTTAAACTTAAAGTCCAACATTACGTTCAAATGTCATAAACAGCTGTCAGCCTTCCTTTGGTACCTGTGCATCTGTAAAAACAATTAAATAAAGGAGTGGGGTGAGATAATAATAATCTCAGTGAATCCTCCCTCCGACTCCTCACCATCAACTCATACAATTTATCATCAGTCAAGAATTTATATGACACGTTTATGCAATGCATATTCTTACTATGAATTTCTAATTCATCTTTGGCTCGTAGTCATGGGTAGTGTTGTATGCTTACGTCCATACAACCCCATAAACACGCTTTCGATATGGTGGTTAGACGTCTTAACCGTCAGGGGCGTCCACACGACTTACCATATCGATCACCTCCTTTATTGAGGCATCTTAGTATCTTTTAGAGAATTTAGTTACCAACTATATCCTTAGATGCATGCTTTAATCAAGATTAAGAATACAATTAGGTGCTACTCTAGCTTCATATGGAACTAAACATATTCAAATGAAAACATGTAACATGCTCAGTCAAGGAAAAATACATCAAGACGAAACACATTTTCATTAGGGCTCCATGGAGCTCCCAATGGTCAAACATCCATCTCACAGTTTATGGGGGTTTTAGGTACAACATTAACCCCTATAAACAGTCCCAATAATACATGCATAGCAATTAACACTAAAAACTGTACATCAAATAGGGATATGGGGAACTTCCTAACATAGGGTTCATGGGTTTTCTTCAAGGGGACCCTAATGTGGGACTTATGGGTGCCCAACACCTAAGAGAAGGAAGAACTCACAACAACTTCCAAGATTCAAGTTCAAAGTTGAGGCTTAGCTTCTTCTTCTTCCTTCTTCACGTTCTTCCTCTTCTCCCTCAAGTTGGCCTTCTAGGGATTTCCTTCAACTTTCCAATCCAAGCATAAACACTCCCCAACTTGGATTCAAGCTAAGATCGAGGATGAATCTAGCATGAATCCTTGTTTTTCCCCTCTAATTTGTGAACCCTAGGTGTTTTAACCCCTTCTCCTTCTTCTCTTTGTCGCACCCTCTCTCTCTAACCCTCTCTCTAATAATCGCGTTACGCTTCTTTTTCTCGCCGAAGTTTTTACGATATATCAGTAGCGTGAATCGATTCACAAAGATAGGTGAATCGATTCACTCAGTGTAAAAATGACAGGAATCGCAGTTTTAAGTGCAGGAATCGATTCCTGCAGTTCCCAGATTTGATTCACAGAGAACTGTCTTTTGTGAATCGATTCACGCTGCGATTCACAGAGGATCAACCTTTGTGAATCGATTCACTCTGCGATTCACCGCAAACCTAATCGAGTCCCAGTAAACTCACATCCCTGAATCGATTCACAGGGGCCCGGGAATCGATTCACACTGGGCAAAAATCATCCAAACACAAAATTCACATATTCAATTTGATAATCAATGAGAAAATCACTTAAAATTCATCATTAAGCCATACTAAGCATATGTACACACGTTAAATCAAGCTTGAGGAAATTTGGGGTGTTACACTACTACCCACCTTTCAAAAATTTTGTCCTCAAAATTGGATAACTTACATACCTATTGGAAAAGTTGCGGGTATTGACTTCGCATCTCATCTTCGAGTTCCCGTGTAGCTTCTTCTGGGAGTGGATCCGCCCCAGATCACCTTGACCAAAGGGATAGTCTTATTCCCTGAGTGCCTTGGAAGCTCGGTCCACTATTTGGGCTTCTGGCTCGCGGTACGTGCAATCAGATCTAAGTTGTATAGACTCATGGTCTATCAAGTGGAATGGATCCGGAATGTATTTCTTAAGCTGAGACACATGAAAAACATTGTGGAGATTTGACAAAGAAGGAGGTAAGGCAATTTGGTATGCGACCGGACCGACTGACCGAGGATTTGGAAAGGACCCACATACCGAGGGTCAACTTTGGCCCTAAGAGCTCTACCAACACCTACAAAGGAGAGTGACTTTCAGGAATACATGTTCTCCTTCATCAAATTCAAGGGGTTTGAGCCTCACGATCTGCATAACTTTTCCGCCTACTCGAGCGCCTTTATCTTCTCCCTAATCATACGAATCTTATCAGTGGTTTCCTGAACAAGGTCGAGGCCTAACAATTGTTTCTCCCCCACTTCAAACCAACATAGAGGAGTCCTACACTTGCGACCGTAGAGAGCCTCGTACGGTGCCATTCCTATGCTAGAGTGATAGCTGTTGTTGTATGAAAATTCAATTAATGACAAATACTTGCTCCAACTACCGCCATCCTCTAAAACACAAAGCTCGAGCATATCCTCTAAACTTTGCATGGTCCTTTCCGACTGGCCGTCGGTCTGGGGATGGTAGGCTGTGCTAAGACTCAACCTCGTCCCTAAGGCTTGGTGAAGTGCCTTCCAAAACCAAGAGGTAAACTTTGGATCCCTGTCAGAGATAATGTTAGTTGGAACTCCGTGGAGTCTAACAATCTCTCTGATATAGATCTCATTAGCAAGGCGATTTTGTAGGTGGACTTTATGGGAAGAAAATGGGCAGATTTGGTTAATCTATCCACTATGACCCATATAGAGTCATATCCTAACTGAGTGTAGGGTAATCCTCCCACGAAGTCACTATCCCACTTCCACTCGGGAATTTCTAAGGGTTGGAGAAAACCTGAAGGCTTTTGATGTTCTATCTTGGTTTTCTGACAAACCAAGCATTGAGCTACAAATTCTGCCACATCATTCCTCATGCCTGGCCACCAATACCTCTGCCTAAGGTCCTGATACATCTTGGTGGAGCCAGGGTGTACCGAGAATCCACTCTTGTGGGCTTCTCCTAGAACCTGCTGCTTAATGGAATTATCCTTTGGTATGCAGATTCTCTGATGGAACAATAAAGTGCCATCCTCAGCTTCAGAAAAACTGGGGCGGTGTTTGCTAGACTATGACTCTACATCTAGATTCAGGCAAGTCTAATTTGTTCCCTAAAATTGCAAGAAATTTCTAGATGGTAAAGCATGAGGCTGCTCACCGATGGGAAAATTCCAAGATTAAGGTCCCTAATGGACTCCAACAACTCCATCTCTTTTATCATCGGTGAAGACACATGCAAGGATTTTTCTACTCGTGGTCGCGACCACATTCGCTTTGCCGGATGGTACTTCAACTCAAAGTCATAATCTTTTAGGAACTCAACCCATCTTCTTTGTCTCATGTTAAGTTCCTTCTGATCAAAAAGGTATTTCAAGCTCTTATGATCACTAAACACTTCAAACTGAGCACCATATAGATAGTATCGCCAAATCTTTACGGCAAAGACAATGGTCATGAGCTCTAAGTCATGAGTAGGGTAGTTCTCCTCATGGGGCCTTAACTGCCTAGATGCGTAGGCTACAACTTGTCGATTCTGCATGAGAACACATCCTAACCCTTTCTTAGAGGCATCACTATAAACTTCAAATCCCAATGCTGGGTCAGGGATAATCAAGACCGGGGTGGAAGTCAACCTGAGCTTAAGCTCTAGGAAACTACTCTCACAGCTCTTAGTCCACACAAACGGCTCCCCCTTTCGGGTTAACCTTGTCAGGGGAAGTACCATCTGCGAAAATCCCTTAATAAACCTTCGGTAGTAACCGGCTAATCCTAGAAAGCTCCTAACTTCGGTGACTGTGGTTGGTCGTTCCCAACTAAGGACTGCTTCTACTTTACTAGGATCAACCGACACTCCCGCTTTAGAAATCACATGACCAAGAAACTTAACTTCACTGAGCCAAAACTCACATTTCTCAGGTTTAGCAAAGAGGCTCTTTACGTAAAGTGCGAGAACAATCCTAAGGTGTTCCTCATGCTCTCGAGGATCCTTAGAATAAACTAAGATATCGTCTATGAAGACCACTACAAACTTGTCAAGAAAAGGCCTAAAAATTCGGTTCATATAGTCCATAAATACGGCTGGCGCATTGGTCAGACCAAAAGGCATAACTAAATACTCATAGTTCCCGTATCTAGTCCTAAATGTCGTCTTTGGGACATCCTCTACCTTAACTCTAATCTGGTGATAACCAGACCTTAGGTCAATCTTAGAGAAAACCGAAGCTCCTCTAAGTTGATCTAACAAGTCATCTATTCTGGGCAAGGGGTATTTATTCTTCACCGTGATCTTGTTGATTTTCCGGTAGTCAATACATAACCTCATACTCCCATCTTTCTTCTTTACCAAAAGGACAGGTGCGCCCCAAGGGGACACACTAGGTCTAATAAACTGCTTAGAAATCAAATCCTCCAACTGTACTTTTAGTTCCCTCAACTCCAAGGGTGACATCCTATAAGGTACGATGGAGATTGGTCCCGTTCCGGGAACCAGTTCTATTGAGAACTCCATTTCTCTCTCAGGGGGTAAGGTCGCTACCTTGCTAGGAAACACATCTAAGAATTCGTTCACTATAGGGATAGTGTCCAGATCTAGGTTAGCCTCTACAGTTGAAGAAAGTAAGATTATATATCCTGCAAGACCTTCCACTAGACAGCGACTCAATAAAAGATCATTACTCTGTGCAACATAACTAGACTCTTCAGTAGTAGAATGCATGCATGGAAACTCAATCGTTTTACAGAAACAGTTCAGAACAACTTGATTGGCGGAAAGCCAATCCATACCCAGGATAATGTCCATTCCCTTGAGAGGTAGACACACAAGGCTTACTAAAAACATCCTCCCTTGAATTATGAGAGGGCAATTCTCACATATCAAGGAAGTAGAAATGCTATCTTCGGTGGGTGTATACACATGTAACGGGAATTGTAAAGAGGTAAGACACAACCCTAGCCTTTGAACACATGTACAAGAGATAAAGGAATGTGTTGCTCCCGAATCAAACAAAACAACTAGAGGTTCATCCTGAAGGAAACAAGTACCTTTCATCAGATTTTTCGCTCCCTTTGCTTTCTTGGCGTCAAGAGTAAAGACTCTCCCTTGGTTAGGATCACCAGACTTGACTCCTTTCCCCTTAGTGTATTGGGGGCACTCCCTAGCCATGTGTCCTGGTTGGTGACAAACATAGCAAACATTCTTGCCCTTCATACACTCTCCCGGATGCACCTTGTAACACCTGAGGACGAGATCGACATCGTATTAGGACGTCGGATCGAGACCTCGACCAAGACCTTGTGTCGAGATCCCGTGCCAAGACCGTTTATCGAGGTCAGTTGCCGAGCTGATGAGACCGCGTGCACTAGCCGAAATGAGGAGGTCGGGTGTCGAGTTGATGAAGTCGCGCATCGAAATGAGGAGGCCGCTGCTCACGAACTCGTGTTAGAACCTTGTGCGCTTGCACGAGCACCCTAGTCGACATCGTGTCGAGATGATAACTCGTATTCTTTGAGCGTTATTCAAGTTATTATTATATTGTTTGTAATAATTATCTTGTCGGCTTGCCGTTCTCGTCGTGTGTCTAGACCGTTGACCGACAGAGTAGAGAGTAATTATGAGAGAGGAACGATTAGATGGGTAGTTGATTGATGGGATTGGCATCTTATAGCTGAAGTTACGATTATACCCCTTTTCTCACCAGCTGTATTCACGATCAGTTTTCCCTCAAACACTCATTCTTTCTCTTTTCTTCTTTCTTTCTTCTTCCTTCCTTCTGCTCTGAGTTTCGTTGTTTTTCTCCAAAAACTTCCGTCGAAGAAACCTTGAGTTCCATCGAGATTCTGCATAAGCTTTCTTCATCAATTTTGTTCATCATCATCTTCTCGACCCATATCTCGCCTGCTCGACCACCACCATTGAGGTATGAAGAACAGAATTTTCTTTTCCTCGTACTCTTGTTTAGCGCTATTTCTTCTTCCGTTTTTAGCCAGTTTTATGCTTCCAAATCATGTCAAACTGATGGGTTTTCTTCTTCACGATATTACCTATCTTTCTAACCGATTAATTGGGCTTGTAAAACAAATTTTCTTCCTCTGTTTTTCGCATCGGCGATTGCCCGTAAACTCTTCATTTTTGGTTTATTTCGATTTCTTGTTTTCGTTTGTTGCTTACGGTTGTTGTTGTTGTCGATCTATCTCGTTGAAGCATCGATAACCTTTTTCATGAACTTTTGATCGAAATCCCTAACTTTGTGTTAGAGGAAAAATATATTCAGCTCTTGAGTTTTTATATTTTCGGGTTGTGGTTAAGTTTGGGAAGAGAGCTAAGTGTATTAGAACCCATAGATCGAACTGAGTTGTGTTTGTTTTAGGAAGTCCGATTCGAGATCGAGTGATTTCAATCGAGGTGTACGGAGAGCGAATCCAAGGGCGTGGAAGCAATGGGATCCGGATCGAGAAGCATGCGTGTCGAGGTCGACCGAGAAAGCGTGACGTGTCGAGGTCGATTGAGGACAGCCGTGTCGAGATCGAGTAAGAGAAGTCGTTGTCGAAGCTCATTTGAAGACAAATTGTCGAGGTCGCTGTCGGTGCAAAGATTAACTCGAGTTCGGTAAAGGCGCTTCACATTAATACTTTCGTAGTATGCTGGCGTAAGGGCAACTCCTGGATATCTCTAAGAGTTTTTTTTTATTGTTATATTTATGTATGGACTCCTTGATTGGTGTCGAGATTGGAATGTTGTGATATGATTGGGTTTGTGCATGTATTTGATATGTGATTGAATGTATGTTGTGAATGGTGTATTGCTTTGTCGGTCGCTTCTTCATGCAGAATCGTTTTATTGCTTAAATGTCGAATCGCGTTTCTTCATGTTAAGCATGCTCTCTTTATTTGATATGTGATCAAGTAAGTTGTGTTACTCTTTGACATGCGGCGAGCTAATCATCGAAAGTGAGAGAGCTAGGAAGTCGTGATGACGTTTTGAGCCGGACCCGTATAACCGAGGTCGCTAGGTCCCCTTTTTGTTTATGGTGGATTGGCTGGCGTTGTAGCATTATCGGTTTGGGGATGGACCTGCCGATTAATGTATGGAATTCGGTTTGGGGATGGACTCGCCGTTTACCTATTACGCCGGTTTGGGGATGGACTCGCCGACGATATTCCTGAATAAGAGTCGAGTCGAGTCTAGAGTGAGATGGTCGAGTCACGTGTGGTGATTGAGATACATTATTCTCGCTGCTTATATCTTTTATGTCGAGCTTATCTTGAATTGTTGAGAAGTTGACCCTTTCCGTGGTGCCTTCAATCCATGACGGTTACCCAGGCGATGTCGAGGGCGCAGGAACTCGGCGATAGATGATGCCGAGGAGGAGCTCGACGAGGACCCGAGTGACGCACTCTACTTGTCGCGGATTGATTATGTTTGTTCGACGTATTTCTTTTGATGACTGTACCTTGTTTTCTTTTGGAGTAGTATGTCGTGACCCGGTTTGGCGGTGTTGTTTTGTTGCTACAGGTAGATGGTGGTCTTACTTTTGGAGCACCCATGCGTGGGAGTCTGGAAGTACCCCAGTATGATTGCTCTTTTGAAGTCGCCATACCTTAGGTGTATTTTCTTTGTACATTTACTACTCAGATTTTGTATACATTATTATTTAGAGTGATATATATATGTATGTTATGCATGTATGTTTTATTAGAATTTAAGTCTTGTGTCTTAGTTGCACCATGTTTGAAAGTCAGAATTACTCGATGTGCACGATTTGGTTTTAAAAAATATATCGTATTTTTAAAAGGCACAAGAGTTTCGTTTTAAAACACATCTCATACAGTTTAGTTGAGCTCGGTGTGTTGAGCTCGGTAACTCGAGCTCGGTGATATTGAGCTCAGAGCGGTCCTGGATACGGTCGTTACATTGTTGGTATCGAGCGCTTCGGTTCGACCGAGCCGTGCATAGGAGATTTGGACCCGGGTCACGCGGTTTCGGGTTATGTGTGTGGGTACCTAGTTGTATTATGTTGATTGCTTTGTTTGACTAAGTGAAGCACTTATTGCTTGAAAATTGTTTGAGCTGTTTCTTGATTGAAGCGGTGTGTTTTAACACATCCTTGTTGTGAGATTCGACGGGGTTTTGAACTTTGTGGAATCTAATGCCACCTCGTAGGAATACGGTACCGCAACCGAGAACGCCGACATGGAACGAGCAATTCAAGCTATGACCGAGATGGCGGCAGCCATGGCTCAACAATCACCGCCGCAACTCAACAGGCTAACGCGATGGCTCAACAGACGGCGGCGTTAACTCAGCAGAACTTGCAAAGAACGGAACGAAGCGTAACGAAATGTCAAGCTAGAGGATTAGCGGACTTCAGAAGCATGATCCACCGGTTCTACGGTGAGCCAAATCCGGATAAAGCCGATCTTTGGATGCAAGAGATCGAGAAGATCTTTGAGGCACTTCATTGCGGGACAACGTGAAGGTCGACTATGCCACCTACTTCATCGCTAGGGAGACGCAGAGTATTGGTGGAGGAGTGAAGCAAACGTTTATAGCGAACGCCACGAGATGACCCGGGAGCTTTTTCGTGAAAGGTTCTTGGACAAGTACTTCCCGAGATCGCCGCGAGCCGAGAAGGAGCAGGAATTTCTTCAATTGCAGCAAGGCAACTCGACAGTGTCCGAGTATGCGGCCAAGTTCGAGTCGTTGGCGAGGTATTTCAGTCCATTTCGTGATCGAACTGACCAAAGATGGTTAAGTGAGAGATTCCAACGGGGATTGAGATTCGACATTCAGAAGTCAGTAGTGTCGTTGAGGATCCGAAACCTCCAAGAGTTGATTGATCGCTGTATCGAGGTAGAAGGAGTAAGGAGCCACAAGAAGAAGACTGTTGTGGGCGGACCGGTGAGACCCCAGTGCAGCGCGCGTAGATTTGCACGTGAAGAAACAACTGCAGGAGAAGCCGTCTGACCGACCTCGTGGGAACGACAACAGGGGACAATATCGTCCGATGACCCAGTGCAGAAGCGGAGGACGGACCCGGTGTCGAGGTGACTTGTTTCGTTGTGGAAGAGCGGGACATTACGCCAATAAGTGTACTCGGAGGGTGGAGGTGTGTTTCAACTATAAGAAGCCGTGACATTTTGTCAAGGATTGTCCTACACCCAAAGTCGAACCGACTATGCTTATGGCAAGGGCCAAAGGGAAGCGTCAAGTGGCTAAAGGCGTAGTTTTACGCATGAGTGGCGAGGAAGCGAGCAGTGATGATCTTATCCAAGGTGAATGTGAGATCGAGGGTAAATCCTTATCCGTTCTTTTTGATTCGGTGCAACCCATTCCTTTATTTCTTCGATTGTGTGAACCATTTGAACTTGACTGTGGATCGCTTTACAGATTTAAATTAGTAGTTACAACCCCAAATTTGCTAAAACCTTAGTCACAAACACCGCATGTCTTAATTGTGTAGTGGTTATTCAGAGTAGAAAGTTTGTGGTCAATTTGGTTTGTTTGCCTCTTAAGGCCTAGATGTCATCCTCGGGATGGATTGGTTGTCACACCACCATGTCCTTTTGGGTGTGCCGTGAAAGCGTAATTTTTCCAGACCTTGGAGTCTCCAATTATCTTTCGCGAACGTATTGGAGTTTCTTTGAAAGAAGGAACTAGGGAATACATGTATCCGCTAGTTCGGAAGTTTTCCAAAGATCGACGTGAAGAATGTTCGGTGGTGTGTGACTTTGAGGACGTTTTCTCAAGACGTGCGGGGTTACCACCCGATGACGAGAGGTCGAGTTCTCCATCGACCGATTCCAGAACAGGACCGATTTCCAAAGCGCCATACAGATGTCTCCCGCCGAGATGAAAGAGTCAAGTCCCGGATCGAACACTTGGAGTCAAAGCAATTCATACGACCGAGCCGTGTCACCGTGGGGAGCTCCGGTGTTGTAGGTTAAGAAGAAGGATGGACGATCAAGGCGTGCGTGGACTACCGCGAGCTCAACAAGGTTACCGTGAAGAACCGTTATCCGTTACCACGTATTGACGACTTGATGGATCAACTTCGTGGAGCGCGATCTTTCCAAGATAGACTTGAAGCTCGGGCTACCATCAGTTCGCGTGAAGGAGGAAGATGTCGCCAAAACGACTTTCAGACTAGATACGGTCACTACGAGTACTGGGTGATGCCGTTTGGAGTGACGAATGCGCCAGCTGTGTTTATGGACTACATGAACAGGATTTTCCATTCGTTCTTGGATCAGTTTGTTGTAGTGTTCATCGACGACATACTGATCTACTCGAGGAACCGAGAAGAGCACGCAGAACACTTATGTCGAGTATTGCAGATATTACGAGATAAGCAACTCTATGCCAACCTGTCGAAGTGTGAATTTTTGCTTGAAGAGGTGAATTTTCTTGGTCACGTGATTTCCAAAGAAGGGATAAGGCGTGGATCCAACTAAGATTGAAGGCGTGTTAGCGTGGGAACAGTAGAAGACGATTCTGAGGTCGGGAGTTTTGTCGGCTTAGCGAGGATATTACCGAAGATTCATTGAAGGTTTCTCAAGATTGTCGCGCCTATTACACGATCGACGAGGAAGGATCAACCTTTGCCTGGACCGAGGAGTGCGGCCTTTCAAAGGCGAAGGAGCTTTTGACGACAAATACGTCAGGCCGATCTTGCCTCAACCTCAAGAGCCTTACGAGGTGTATTGTGATGCGTCACACCAGGGATTGGGATGCGTCTTGATGCAACATCGGAAGGTGGTCGCGTATGCTTCAAGACAGCTCAAGATTCACGGAGGAACTACCCTACTCACGACTTGGAGTGGCGGTAGTTTTTATTTGAAGATATGGAGGCACTACCTTTACGGAGCACTCTTATTGTTTTCAGCGATCACAAGAGCTTGAAGTACTGTTCGACCAGAAAGAACTCAACATGCGCCAACGTAGATGGACGAAATTTCTCAAGGACTAAGACTTTACGTTGGAATACCATCCCGGTAAGGCTAACGTGGTAGCAGATGCGTTGAGTAGGAAGAGCGTTTTAACCTCGGCGATGATGATCAAGGAGTTGGAGATGCTCGAGAAGGTCCGAGACTTGAAGTTGAGTGTCGAAGTTTCACCCGGGAAGCCGAGGATTGGGATGCTTACCATTTCTAACAGATTGTTGGACGAGATCCGAGACCAGCAAGTTCATGACGAGCTTCTGCAAGAGAAGATTCAGTTGATAGCGCAAGGGAAGGCGACAGAATTCAAGGTCGGAGCGGACGACATCTTGAGGTGCAATGGCCGAGTGTGCGTACCTAACGTATCCGAGCTGAGGAAGTTGATTCTCGACGAAGCGCATAAGAGCAACTTTAGTATTCATCCAGGAGTTACGAAGATGTATCAAGACTTGAAGAAGCATTTTTGGTGGTCCGGAATGAAGAAGCAAGTGGCCGAGTACGTAGCTTCGTGTTTGACGTGTCAGAAAGCGAAGGTGGAGCACCAACGACCTGCGGGAATGCTACAATCGCTTGACGTACCAGTTTGGAAATGGGATAGTATTTCCATGGATTTCGTTGTAGGTTTGCCGAAGACGCAGAAGAAGAATGATTCGATTTGGGTGATCGTCGACCGATTGACCAAATCTGCTCATTTCTTACCAAAGGAGGTCGACATACAACGTGGAAAAGTCGACCGAGATCTACATCGCGAGATAGTACGACTTCATGGAATACCCTCTTCGATTGTGTCGCACCGAGATCCGGTTCACGCCTCATTTTTGGAGGGAATTGCAAGGAGCGATGGGAACCGAAGCTCGAGGCTTAGCTCGGCATATCATCCACGCATCGACGGTCGATCGAGAGAACGATCCAATCACTTGAAGATTTGTTGCGAGCTTGTACGTTAGATCACCAGGAAGTTGGGACGACGTCTTACCATTGGTGGAGTTCACCTACAATAACAGCTTCCATGCGAGTATTGGAATGGCACCTTTGAAGCGCAGATGGACGGAAATGTCGACGCCTCTTTGTTGGTACCAGGACGGCGAGCTTAACCGTTGTAGGACCAGATATGATCTAGCGTACTACCGAGAAGATCCGTTTGATCGTAGATCGGATGCGAACATCTCAAAGTCGACGTAAGAGTTATGCGGACCAACGACGTCGACCACTCGAGTTCGAGGAAGGAGAACATGTATTTCTTAGAGTCACCCCCACTACCGAGTTGGTCGAGCGATCAAATCCAAGAAACTTACCTCTAAATTTATTGGACCTTACCGGATTCTTCGTCAGATTGGTCCGATGGCATATCAGATTGCCTTGCCACCATTCTTGTCGAACATCCACGACGTCTTCCATGTCTCACAATTCGCGGAAGTATGTTTCCGACCTCTCATGTCATCGAACCGGATGTGATTCAACCGAAGGGCGACTCTATCTTTCAAGCATTACGTGAGGATCGTTGATCGGAAAGCCAAGCGATTCGCGGAACAAAGAGATTCAACTCGTCAAAGTTGTGTGGGATTAGAAGACGGGAGATGCGACTTGGGAACTGGTGGAGAAGATGAAGACTCAGTACCCTGAACTTTTCCGAGGTAAGAATCTTATTTGCAATTTCGAGGACGAAATTTTTTTTAGAGGGAGAGATTGTAACACCTGAGGACGAGATCGACATCGTATTAGGACGTCGGATCGAGACCTCGACCAAGACCTTGTGGCGAGATCCCGTGCCAAGACCGTTCTTGAGGTCGATTCTTGCCGGTGATGAGACCGCTGCGGCACTAGGCCGAAAGCTGAGGAGGTCGGGTGTCGAGTTGATGAAGTCGCGTACCGAGCTGAGGAGGCCGCGTTCACGAACTCGTGTTAGAACCTTGTGCGCTTGCACGAGCACCCTAGTCGACATCGTGTCGAGATGATAACTCGTATTCTTTCGAACGTTATTCAGCGTTATTATTATATTGTTTGTAATAATTATCTTGTCGGCTTGCCGTTCTCGTCATGTGTCTAGACCGTTGACCGACAGAGTAGAGAGTAATTATGAGAGAGGAACGATTAGATGGGTAGTTGATTGATGGGATTGGCATCTTATAGCTGAAGTTACGATTATACCCTTTTTCTCACCAGCTATATTCACGATCAGTTTTCCCTCAAACACTCATTCTTTCTCTTTTCTTCTTTCTTTCTTCTTCCTTCCTTCTGCTCTGAGTTTCGTTGTTTTTCTCCAAAAACTTCCGTCGAAGAAACCTTGAGTTCCATCGAGATTCTGCATAAGCTTTCTTCATCAATTTTGTTCATCATCATCTTCTCGACCCATATCTCGCCTGCTCGACCATCACCATTGAGGTATGAAGAACAGATTTTTCTTTTCCTCTGTGCTACTGTTTAGCGCTATTTCTTCTTCCATTTTTAGCCAGTTTTATGCTTCCAAATCATGTCAAACTGATGGGTTTTCTTCTTCACGATATTACCTATCTTTCTAACCGATTAATTGGGCTTGTAAAACAAATTTTCTTCCTCTGCTTTTTCTCGCACGGCAAAGCGGTGCGAAACTCTTCATTTTTTGTTTATTTTCGATTTCTTGTTTTCGTTTGTTGCTTCTGGTTGTTGTTGTTGTCGATCTATCTGTTGAAGCATCAGATAACCTTTTTCATGAACTTTTGATCGAAATCCCTAACTTTGTGTTAGAGGAAAAATATATTCAGTTCTTGAGTTTTTATATTTTCTGGGTTGTGGTTAAGTTTGGGAAGAGAGAGCTAAGTGTATTAGAACCCATAGATCGAACTGAGTTGTGTTTGTTTTAGGAAGTCTGATTCCCGAGATCGAGTGATTTCCGAATCGAGGTGTACGGGAGAGCGAATCCAAGGACGTGGAAGCAGTGGGATCCAGATCGAGAACTGTACGTGTCGAGGTCGACTGAGAAGCGTACGTGTCGAGGTCGATTGAGGACAGCCGTGTCGAGATCGAGTAAGAGAAGTCGTTGTCGAGCTCATTTGAAGACAAAATGTCGAGGTCGTTGTCGGCATTAACTTGAGTTCGGTAAGGGCGCTTCACATTAATACTTTCGTAGTATGCTAGCGTAAGGGCAACTCCTAGATATCTCTAAGACTTTATTTTTATTGTTATATTTATGTATGGACTCCTTGATTGGTGTCGAGATTGGAATGTTGTGATATGATTGGGTTTTTGCATGTATTTGATATGTGATTGAATGTATGTTGTGAATGGTGTATTCTTTGTCAGTGCGTTTCTTCATGCGAATCGTTTTATTGCTTAAATGTCGAATTGCGTTTCTTCATGTTAAGCATGCTCTCTTTATTTGATATGTGATCAAGTAAGTTGTGTTACTCTTTGACATGCGGCGAGCTAATCATCGAGTGAGAGAGCTAGGAAGTTGTATGACGTTTTTGAGCCGGACCCAGATAACTGAGGGTGCTAGGTCCCCTTTTTGTTTATGGTGGATTGGCTAGGCGTTGTAGCATTATCAGTTTGGGGATGGACCTGCTGATTAATGTATGGAATTCGGTTTGGGGATGGACCTGCCGTTTACCTATTACGTCAGTTTGGGGATGGACCTGCTGACGATATTCCGGAATAAGAGTCGAGTCGAGTCTAGAGTGAGATAGTCGAGTCACGTGTGGTGATTGAGATACATTATTGTGCTGCTTATATCTTTTATGTCGAGCTTATCTTGAATTGTTGAGAAGTTGACCCTTTCCCGTGGTGCCTTCAATCCATGACGGTTACCCAGGCGATGTCGAGGGCGCAGGGAACTTCGGCGATGAGATGATGCCGAGGAGGAGCTCGACGAGGACCCGAGTGACGACCTCTACTTGTCGTGATTGATTATGTTTGTTCGACGTATTTCTTTTGATGACTGTACCTTGTTTTCTTTTGGAGTAGTATGTCGTGACCAGTTTGGGCAGTGTTGTTTTGTTGCTACAGGGTAGACTGGTGGTCTTACTTTTGGAGCAGCCCCCTGCGTGGGAGTCTGCCGGAAGTACCCCCAGGGTATGATTGCTCTTTTGAAGTCGTCATACCTTAGGTGTATTTTCTTTGTACATTTACTACTCTGTATTTTGTATACATTATTATTTAGAGTGATATATATATGTATGTTATGCATGTATGTTTTATTAGAATTTAAGTCTTGTGTCTTAGTTGCACCATGTTTCAAAAGTCAGAATTACTCCGATGTGCACGAGTTGGTTTTAAAAATATATATCGTATTTTTAAAAGGCACAAGAGTTTCGCTTTAAAACACATCTCATACAGGTTTAGTTGAGCTCGGTGTGTTGAGCTCAGAACTCGAGCTCTCAGATATCGAGCCTCGGTAGCGGTCCTGATACGGTCGTTACACACCTTCCCACTCGAGCATGCATGATAATCGGACTCGGAGGTTTGAACCGCTTTCCTTTGAAAGATTTCCTTCGGCCTCATGTGTTGAGCGCTCTTATCCGCATCCTTCTTTTTGTTCTTATCTTGCCACCTAGTTTGCCTATCCTCATACATCCTCTTCAGCTTGCTTCAGCCACGTAGCTCTAATGGACTACCTTGGCGAACCCTGAATCTGGCCAGGAAATGTCAGCTCGATGTCCGCCTTAGTCCCCACTTGAACCGCTTGATTTTCCAATTATTGTCCCTGAGCAAATTGAGCAAATGTATTTAGTACCTTACCAACTCTTCAAACTTGTTCACATACTCAAACCGTAGATTTTCCTTCTTGAAGTTGGACCAACTCTCTATCCATCATATCTTTCACGATGCCTGGAAAGTACTTCTCCAAGAATACCCCTCCAAAGTTCACCTGTTAACGGTGTCCCTTGAGCCACCATATAAGCTCGGGTCCCTTTCCACCAATTTTCGGCATCCTCTATGAGCACAAGGGTGGCTAGCTCGACCTTTTGTTCCTCGGTACAATGGACAACCTTAAAACTCTTCTCGACGGCTTCCAGCCAGTGTTGGGATGCCATGGCTTCTACTTTTCCATTGAAGGTTGGTGGCTTCGTCTTGAGGAACTTGAGGAATTTCCGGTCTAATTCCTCCTCTTGCGGGGGAGGTTGGGCTTGGTGTAACACCTGAGGACGAGATCGACATCGTAATAGGACGACGTATCGAGACCTCGACCAAGACCTTGTGTCGAGATCCCGTGACTAGATCGTTTGCCGAGATCTTTTGTCGAGCTGATGAGACCACGCATACTAGTCAGCCGAAATGAGGAGGTCGCGTGTCGAGTTGATGAAGTCGCGTACCGAGCTGATGAGGACGCAAGTCGAGCTGAGGAGACCGCGTTCACGAACTCGTGTTAGAACCTTATACGTTTGCACGAGCACCCTTGTCGACATCGTGTCGAGATGATACCTCGTATTATTTCGAACGTTACTCAGCGTTATTATTATATTGTTTGTAATTATTACATTGTCGGCTTGTCGTTGACCGACGCAGTGTAGGTAATTATGAGAGGAACGAGTTAACGGGTAGATGATTGATGGGATTGGCATCTTATAGCTGGAGTTACGTTTTTCCCCCTATCTCGCCAGCTGTATACCACGACCGTTTCCCTCACACTCATTTCTCTTTTCTTCTTTCTTCTTCCTTCCTTCTGCTCTGTGTTTCGTTGTTTTCTTTAAAAATCTCCATCGACGAAACCGTGAGTTCCAATGAGATTCTCGCATGCTTTCTTCATCAATTTTGTTCATCATCAACTTCTCGACCCATATCTCGTCTGATCGATCATCACCATTGAGGTATGAAGAACAGATTTTCTTTCATTTGTGCTACTGTTTAGCGCTAAATCTTCTTCCATTTTTAACCAGTTTTATGCTTCCAAATCATATCAAATTGATGGGTTTTCTTATTCACGATATTACCTATCTTTTTAACCGTTTAATTGGGCTTTTAAAACAAATTTCTTTCTCTGATTTTCTGCAATCGGCAGTGCCCAGAAAACCCCATTTTTGGTTCGTTTCGATTTTCTTGTTTTCATTCGTTGCTTCTGGTTATTGTTGTTGTCGATCTATCTGTTGAAGCATCAGATAACTTTTTCATGAATTTTGATCGAAATCCCTAACTTTGTGTTAGAGGAAAAATATATTTCAGTTCTTGAGTATTATATTTTCTGGGTTGTGGTTGAGTTTGGGGAAGAGAGAGCTAGATGTATTAGAACCATAGATCGATCTGAATTGTGTTTGTTTTAGGAAGTCTGATTCCCGAGATCGAGTGATTTCCGAATCGAGGTGTACGGGAAAGCGAATCTAAGGATGCGAAGCGTAGATCCAGATCGAGGATCGTGACGCGGTCGAGTCGGATCGGCAGCGCACGTGTCAAGTCGCTGAAGTTCGTTGAAGGCAGCCGTGTCGAGATCGAGTAAGAGAAGTCGTTGTCGAGCTCTTAGAAGATAGCTGTGTCGAGGTCGTTGTCGAGCAGCATTAACTTGGAGTTCGGTAAGGGCAACTTCTAGATATCTCTAAGGCTTTATTTTATAAGTCCTTAAGTAAGGGCGCTTCACATTATTACTTTCGTAGTATGCTAGCGTAAGGGCATTTCAAATTCTACGTGGTTATGTTATTGTGTATGGATTTCCTGATTTGTGTCGAGCTTGAAATGTTGTGATATTGAGTTTTTGCATGTATTTAATATGTGATTGAATATATGTCGTGAAGTGTGTATTGCATGTTGAATTGCGTTTCTTCATGTCGAGCTTGCTCTTTTATTTGACATGCGGTTGAATATCTTGTGTTTAACTCTTTGAATATCGTGATGCGAATTGTTCATCGAGTGAAGCGAGCTAGGTGAGTCGTATGACGTTTTGAGCCGTGACCGGATAATCGAGGGTGCTAGGTCCCCTTTTTGTTTACGGAGATTGACTAGACGTCGCCACGCTACGGACCTGAGTTGACCGGCCCTAGGGAGAGCGAGGATCCCAAGGCTTTGGACTTTCCGACATACTGACGGCGTGTGCATTCCGGAAAATTGTCGAGTCGAGAGAAAATGGATTTGTGAGTTGTGTCGAGTTTAGAGTGAGATGGTCGAGTCACGTCGGTGATTGTTATACTTTCTTTGTTTGCTTATATTTTTATGTCGAGCTTATCTTGAATTGTTGAGAAGTTGACCCTTTCCGTGGTGCCTTCAATCCATGACGGTTACCCAGGCGATGTCGAGGGCGCAGTAACTCGGCGATGAAGCGATGCTTAGGGAGGAGCTCGACGAGGACGAGTGACGACCTCTATCCGCCGTGATTGTTTATTTGTTGGATGTTGGTTTTTCCGAGGACCGTTCTTGTATTTCTTTTGTGTTCGAGGTCGTGACCAGTTTAGGCGGTGTTGTTTTTATTGCTACTGAGGTAGACTGGTGGTCTTACTTTTGGAGCATCCCCTGCGTGGGAGTTCCGCTTAAGTACCCCCAGTGGTATGATTACTCTTTTGAAGTTGTCGTACCTTAGGTGTATTTTCTTTACACATTTGCTATTCTGTATTTTGTATACATTATTATTTCGAGTGATATATATATGTGTATGTTATGCATGTATGTTTTATTTGAATTTAAGTCTTGTGTCTTAGTTGCACCATGTTTCAAAAGTCAGAATTACTCTGATGTGCACGAGTTGGTTTTAAAAAAAAAATATATATCGCATTTTTAAAAGGCACAAGAGTTTTGTTTTTAAAACACATCTCATATAGGTTTATGTTGAGCTTGGTGTGTTGAGCTCGGTAACTCGAGTTCGGTATATTGAGCTCGGTTGCGGTCCTAAACGGGTCGTTACACTGTTGGTATCGAGCAGCTTCGTTCGACCGAGCCGCGTGCATAGGAATTTGGACTGGTCACCGTGTCGGGTTATATGTGTTGGGTACCTAGTTGTTTTGTGTTGATTCTTTGTTTGATTAAGTGAAGCACTTATTGCTTGAGAAATTGTTTGAGCTGTTTCTTGATTGAAGCGGTGTGTTTTAACACATCCTTGTTGTGAGATTCCCGACAGGTTTTGAACTTTGTGGAATCTAATGCCACCTCGTAGGAATACGACATCCGCAACCGAGAACGCCGACATGGAACGAGCTATTCAAGCTATGACCGAGATGGCGGCGGCCATGGCTCAACAATCACCATCGCAACTCAACAGTTAACGCGATGGCTCAACAGACGGCAGCCGTTAACTCGCCAGGAACTTGCGGCAAAGAACAAAGAACGAGCGTAACGAAATGTCAAGCGAGAGGATTGGCCGACTTCAGAAGCATGATCCACCGAAGTTCTACGGTGAGCCAAATCCGGATAAAGTCGATCTTTGGATGCAAGAGATCGAGAAGATCTTCGAGGCACTTCATTGCGGGACAACGTGAAGGTCGACTATGCCACCTACTTACCGCTAGGAGACGCAGAGTATTGGTGGAGAGGAGTGAAGCAACGTTTATAGCGTAACATCGCGAGATGACACAGGAGCTTTTTCGTGAAAGCGTTCTTGGACAAGTACTTCCGGATCTTGCCGCAGCCGAGAAGGAGCGGGAATTTCTTCAATCGCAGCAAGGCAACTTCGGCGCTGTCCGAGTATGCGGCCAAGTTCGAATCGTTGGCGAGGTATTTGATCCATTTCGTGACCGAAGTTGACCAGAGATGGTTGAGTGAGAGATTCCAACGGGATTGAGATTCGACATTCAAGTCGCGGTGTCGTTGAGGATCCGAAATCTCCAAGAGTCGATTGATCGATGTGTCGAGGTAGAAGAGTGAGGAGCCACAAGAAGAAGACTGCTGTGGGCGGACCGGTGAGACCCAGTGCGGGCGTAGATTTGCACGTAAAGGAAACTACCGCAGAAGAGACCTTACGATCGACCTCGGGGAACGACAACAGGACAATGTCGTCCGATGACCCAAGTACCGAGGAGTGGAGGTCGGACCGGTGTCGAGGTGATTTGCTACCGATGTGGAAAGCGGGACATTACGCGAGTAACTGTACTCGGAGGGAGGAGGTGTGTTTCAATTGCAAGAAGCCAGGGCATTTTGCTGGGATTGTCCTACGCCTAAAGTCGAACCGACTATGCTTTCGCGCAAAGGCCAAAGGAAAGCGTCAAGTGGCTAAAGGCGAGTTTTACGCATGAGTGGCGAGGAAGTCAACGAGCCGATGATCTTATCCAAGGTGAATGTGAGATCGAGGGTAAATCCTTATCCGTTCTTTTTGATTCGGTGCAACCCATTCCTTCATTTCTTCCGATTGTGTGAACCTTTTGAACATGATTGATCGCTTTACCGTTTAAATTAGTAGTTACAACCCCAGCTGCTAAAACCTTAGTCACAAACACTGCATGTCTTAATTGTGTAGTGATTATTCAGAGTAGAAAGTTTGTGGTCAATTTGGTTTGTTTGCCTCTTAAGGGCTTAGATGTCATCCTCGGGATGGATTGGTTGTCACACCACCATGTCCTTTTGGACTGTGCCCGTGAAAGCTGTAATTTTTCAGACCTTGGAGCCTCCAATTATCTTTCTGCCGAACGTATTGGAGTTTCTTTGAAAGAAGGAACTAGGGAATACATGTATCTAGCTAGTTCGAAGTTTTCCAGCGGATCGGCGTGAAGAATGTTCGGTGGTGTGTGATTTTGAGGGCGTTTTCAAGACGTGCGGGATTACCACCCGATCTGAGAGGTCGAATTCTCCATCGACCTGATTCCCAGGAACATGACCGATTTCCAAAGCGCGTGCATGTGATGTCTCCTGCCGAGATGAAAGAAATTTGAAGTCCCGGATCGAACACTTGGAGTCGAAGCGATTCATACGACCGAGCGTGTCACCGTGGGGAGCTCCGGTGTTGTTGGTTAAGAAGAAGGATGGACGATCAAGGCCGTGCGTGGACTATCGCGGACTCAACAACGTTACTGTGAAGAATCGTTATCCGTTACCACGTATTGACGACTTGATGGACCAACTTCGTGGAGCGGAGATCTTTTCCAAGATAGACTTGAACGCGGGCGACCATCAGGTTCGCGTGAAGGAGGAAGATGTTGCCAAAACTGCTTTCAGGACTAGATACGGTCACTACGAGTATTTGGTGATGCCGTTTGGAGTGACGAATGCGCCAGGTGTGTTTATGGACTACATGAACAGGATTTTCCATTCGCTTTTGGATCAGTTCGTTGTAGTGTTCATCGGCGACATATTGATTTACTCGAGGAACCGAGAAGAGCACGCAGAACACCTATGTCGAGTAATGCAGATATTACGAGATAAGCAACTCTATGCCAATCTGTCAAGTGTGAATTTTGGCTTGAAGAGGTGAATTTTCTTGGTCACGTGATTTCCGCAGAAGGGATAGGCGTGGATCCAACTAAGATTGAGGCGGTGATAGCATGGGAACAAACAAGACGGTTCTGAGATCGAGTTTTGTCGGCTTAGCGTGATATTACCGAAGATTCATTGAAGGTTTCTCGAAGATTGTCGCGCCTCTTACGATTGACGAGGAAGGATCAACCTTTGCTTGGACCGAGGAGTGTGAAGCCGATTTTCAACGGCGAAGGAGCTTTTGACGACAGGCGCTTTGTCTTTGATTTTGCCTCAACCCGAAGAGCCTTTCGAGGTGTATTGTGATGCGTCACACCAGGGATTGGGATGCGTCTTGATGCAACATCGGAAGGTGGTCGCGTATGCTTCAAGACACCTTAAGATTCACGAGAGGAACTACCCTACTCACGACTTGGAGCTAGCGGCCCGATGAGTTTTTTGGCGCCGAAGATATGGAGGCACTACCTTTATAGAGCACTCTTCTTTGTTTCAACGATCACAAGAGCTTGAAGTACTGTTCGACCGAAGGAGCTCAACATGCGCCAACGTAGATGGACAGAATTTCTCAAGGACTACGACTTTACGTTGGAATACCATCCTGGTAAGGCTAACGTCGTAGCGCATGCGTTGAGCAGAAGAGCGTTTAACCTCGGTAATGATGATCAAGGAGTTGGAGATGCTCGAGAAGTTCCGAGATTTGAAGTCGAGTGTCGAAGTTTCACCGGAAGCCGAGATTTGGTATGCTTACCATTTCTAACAGATTGTTAGACGAGATCCGAGACCAACAAGTTCATGACGAGCTTCGCAAGAGAAGATTCGATTGATAGCGCGAGAAGGAAGACGAAATTTCAGGTCGGAGCGGACGACATCTTGAGGTGCAATGGCCGAGTGTGCGTGCCTAACGATCCGAGCCGAGGAAGTTGATTCTAGACGGCGCATAAGAGCAACTTTAGTATTCATCCCGTGAGTTACGAAGATGTATCAAGACTTGAAGAAGCATTTTTGGTGGTCCTAATGAAGAAGCAAGTGGCGAGCACGTAGCTTCATGTTTGACGTGTGTCGAAGCGAAGGTGGAGCACCAACGACCTGCAGGAATGCTACAATCGCTGACGCATCAAAGATGGAAATGGGACAAGATTTCCATGGACTTCGTTGTAGGTTTGCCGAAGACGCAGAAGAAGAATGATTCGATTTGGGTGATCGTCGACCGATTGACCAAATCGCTCATTTCTTACGGTGGTCGACATACAACGTGGAAAAGCTGACCGAGATCTACATCGCGAGATAGTACGACTTCATGGAATACCATCTTCGATCGTGTCGGACCGAGATCCGAAGTTCACGTCTCATTTTTGGAGGGAATTGCAAGGAGCGATGGGAGCCGAGCTCAGGCTTAGCTCGGTATATCCTCCACAGACTGACGGTCAGGCTGAGAGAACGATCCAATCGCTTGAAGATTTGTTGCGAGCTTGTACGTTAGATCACCGAGGAAGTTGGGACGACGTCTTACCATTGGTGGAGGTCACGGAGAACAACAACTTCCATGCGAGGATTGGGGGGGCACCTTTGAAGCGTACCAGATGGGCGGAAATGTCGACGCCTCTTTGTTGGTACCAGATCGGCGAGCGAATCGTCAGAGGACCAGATATGATCCAAATAGACTACCGAGAAGATCCGCTTGATCGAGAGATCGGATGCGAACATCTCAAAGTCGACGTAAGAGTTATGCGGACCAACGACGTCGACCACTCGAGTTCGAGGAAGGAGGACATGTATTTCTTAGAGTCACCCCCACTCATCGGAGTTGGTCGAGCGATCAAATCCAAGAAACTTACCCCTAAATTCATTGGACCTTACCAGATTCTTCGTCGTATTGGTCCAGTGGCATATCAGATTGCCTTACCCCCATTTTTGTCGAACATCCACGACGTCTTTCACGTCTCACAATTGCGGAAGTATGTTTCCGACCCTTCTCATGTCATCGAACCGGATGTGATTCAACTGAAGGACGACTTATCTTTTGAAGCGTCACCAGCAAGGATCGTTGATCGGAAAGCCAAACAGTTGCGGAACAAAGAGATCCAACTTGTCAAGGTTGTGTGGGATCAAAAGACGGGAGATGCGACTTGGGAGCTGGAGGAGAAGATGAAGATTCAGTACCCTGAACTTTTCTGAGGTAAGAATCTTATTTGCAATTTCGAGGACGAAATTTTTTTAGAGGGAGAGATTGTAACACCTGAGGACGAGATCGACATCGTAATAGGACGACGTATCGAGACCTCGACCAAGACCTTGTGTCGAGATCCCGTGACTAGATCGTTCTGAGATCTTTTGTCGGTGATGAGACCACGTACACTAGTCTTTGGTGAGGAGGTCGCGTGTCGAGTTGATGAAGTCGCGTCCCGAGCTGATGAGGACGCAAGTCGGTGAGGAGACCGCGTTCACGAACTCGTGTTAGAACCTTATACGTTTGCACGAGCACCCTTGTCGACATCGTGTCGAGATGATACCTCGTATCATTTCGGACGTTACTCACCGGCATTATTTTATTGTTTGTTATTTTTACATTGTCGACATGTCGCTGACCGGCGAGTAGAGGGTAATTATGAGAGGAACGAGTTAACGGGTAGATGATTGATGGGATTGGCATCTTATAGCTGGAGTTACGTTTTTACCCCTATCTCGCCAGCTGTATACCACGACCGTTTCCCTCACACTCATTTCTCTTTTCTTCTTTCTTCTTCCTTCCTTCTGCTCTGTGTTTCGTTGTTTTCTTTAAAAATCTCCATCGACGAAACCGTGAGTTCCAGCGAGATTCTGCACAAGCTTTCTTCATCAATTTTGTTCATCATCAACTTCTCGACCCATATCTTGTTTGATCGACCATCACCATTGAGGTATGAAGAACAGATTTTCTTTCATTTGTGCTACTGTTTAGCGCTAAATCTTCATCCATTTTTAACCAGTTTTATGCTTCCAAATCATATCAAATTGATGGGTTTTCTTATTCACGATATTACCTATCTTTTTAACCGTTTAATTGGGCTTTTAAAACAAATTTCTTTCTCTGATTTTCTGCAATCGGCAGTGCCCAGAAAACCCCATTTTTGGTTCGTTTCGATTTTCTTGTTTTCATTCGTTGCTTCTGGTTATTGTTGTTGTCGATCTATCTGTTGAAGCATCAGATAACTTTTTCATGAATTTTGATCGAAATCCCTAACTTTGTGTTAGAGGAAAAATATATTTCAGTTCTTGAGTATTATATTTTCTGGGTTGTGGTTGAGTTTGGGGAAGAGAGAGCTAGATGTATTAGAACCATAGATCGATCTGAATTGTGTTTGTTTTAGGAAGTCGATTCAGAGATCGAAAGTGATTTCAATCGAGGTGTACGGAAAGCTTAATCTAAGGACGCTAAGCGTTAGAATCCAGATCGAGGATCGTGACGTGTCGAGGTCGATCGAGAGCGTGCGATGTCGGTCGTTGTCGAAGTTCGCTGAAGGCAGCCGTGTCGAGATCGAGTAAGAGAAGTCGTTGTCGAGCTCTTAGAAGATAGCCGTGTCGAGGTCGTTGTCGGCAAAGATTAACTTGGAGTTCGGTAAGGGCAACTTCTAGATATCTCTAAGGCTTTATTTTATAAGTCCTTAAGTAAGGGCGCTTCACATTATTACTTTCGTAGTATGCTAGCGTAAGGGCATTTCAAATTCTACGTGGTTATGTTATTGTGTATGGATTTCCTGATTTGTGTCGAGCTTGAAATGTTGTGATATTGAGTTTTTGCATGTATTTAATATGTGATTGAATATATGTCGTGAAGTGTGTATTGCATGTTGAATTGCGTTTCTTCATGTCGAGCTTGCTCTTTTATTTGACATGCGGTTGAATATCTTGTGTTTAACTCTTTGAATATCGTGATCTGGCTAATTGTTCATCGAGTGAGCGAGCTAGGTGAGTCGTATGACGTTTTTGAGCCGTGACCGGATAATCGAGGTGCTAGGTCCCTTTTGTTTACGGAGATTGACTAGACGCCGCCACGCCACGGGACCTGAGTTGACCGCCCTAGGGAGAGCGAGGATCCCAAGGCTTGGCTGGACTTTCCGACATACTGATGCAGCGTGTGCATTCCGGAAAATTGTCGAGTCGAGAGAAAATGGATTTGTGAGTTGTGTCGAGTTTAGAGTGAGATGGTCGAGTCACGTCGGTGATTGTTATACTTTGCTGTTTGCTTATATTTTTATGTCGAGCTTATCTTGAATTGTTGAGAAGTTGACCCTTTCCCGTGGTGCCTTCAATCCATGACGGTTACCCAGGCGATGTCGAGGGCGCAGGTAACTCGACAGTAGACGATGCCGAGGAGGAGCTCGACGAGGACCCGAGTGACGACCTCTATCTGTCGTGATTGTTTATTTGTTGGATGTTGGTTTTTCTGAGGACTGTTCTTGTATTTCTTTTGTGTTCGAGGTCGTGACCAGTTTGGGCAGTGTTGTTTTTATTGCTCTGAGGGTAGACCGTGGTCTTACTTTTGGAGCAGCCCTGCGCTGGGAGTTCAGGAAGTTCCCCTAGGGTATGATTACTCTTTTGAAGTTGTCGTACCTTAGGTGTATTTTCTTTACACATTTGCTACTCTGTATTTTGTATACATTATTATTTCGAGTGATATATATATGTGTATGTTATGCATGTATGTTTTATTTGAATTTAAGTCTTGTGTCTTAGTTGCACCATGTTTCGAAAAGCTGTAATTACTCTGATGTGCACGAGTTGGTTTTATAAAAAAAAAATATATATCGCATTTT
Source organism: Calophaca sinica (assembly GCA_037113605.1). Classification (NCBI taxonomy): domain Eukaryota; kingdom Viridiplantae; phylum Streptophyta; class Magnoliopsida; order Fabales; family Fabaceae; genus Calophaca; species Calophaca sinica. The sequence continues at coordinate 95,804 of JBAFXK010000079.1, forward strand.
TAAAAGGCACAAGAGTTTTGTTTTTAAAACACATCTCATATAGGTTTATGTTGAGCTTGGTGTGTTGAGCTCGGTAACTCGAGCTCGGTATATTGAGCTCGGTAGCGGTCCGGAAACGGGTCGTTACACTTGGTGCTGCTGTTGTTGGGCTAACTGAGCCGCAAGATTGTTGGTTGCAATACTCTGATTCTGAATAGCCTGCAATATCCCTTGCAGCCAAGCATTCTCTTGCCCTGGTGGATTCTGAGGCATCGTAGCATTCGTTCTGGGTCTTCCGCGCCTTCCAGAACCTGAAGCCATAATTCTGCATAGAATGCACCAAGCATTGAGTTGATCAGGCTCAATATCTCTTAGCATAATAAGTAGAAAAATAACAGCAGACTCAAGAAATTCACGAAACTATTCCTAGCAACCCCACAACCGATTAGAATCGAATCGCTCACGATACCATAATGTAACACCTTACTTTCATTAGCTTGAAAATACGATAATTAACATTAGGTACAAGAATCCCAAATTTAAACTTAAAGTCCAACATTACGCTCAAATGTCATAAAACTAAACTTAAATACATAAATCCATGCTCTGCAACATCAATACATAATTCTAGAAATTACATCTTAAAGGTGTTACTAAAACTACTACAAGATACAAGGTTCCTAGAGTGAACAGCTGTCAGCCTTCCTTTGGTACCTGTGCATCTGTAAAAACAATTAAATAAAGGAGTGGGGTGAGATAATAATAATCTCAGTGAATCCTCCCTCCGACTCCTCACCATCAACTCATACAATTTATCATCAGTCAAGAATTTATATGACACGTTTATGCAATGCATATTCTTACTATGAATTTCTAATTCATCTTTGGCTCGTATTCATGGGTAGTGTTGTATGCTTACGTCCATACAACCCCATAAACACGCTTTCGATATGGTGGTTAGACGTCTTAACCGTCCGAGGCGTCCACACGGCTACCATATCGATTACCTCCTTTATTGAGGCATCTTAGTATCTTTTAGAGAATTTAGTTACCAACTATATCCTTAGATGCATGCTTTAATCAAGATTAAGAATACAATTAGGTGCTACTCTAGCTTCATATGGAACTAAACATATTCAAATGAAAACATGTAACATGCTCAGTCAAGGAAAAATACATCAAGACGAAACACATTTTCATTAGGGCTCCATGGAGCTCCCAATGGTCAAACATCCATCTCACAGTTTATGGGGGTTTTGGGTACAACATTAACCCCTATAAACAGTCCCAATAATACATGCATAGCAATTAACACTAAAAACTGTACATCAAATAGGGATATGGGGAACTTCCTAACATAGGGTTCATGGGTTTTCTTCAAGGGGACCCTAATGTGGGACTTATGGGTGCCCAACACCTAAGAGAAGGAAGAACTCACAACAACTTCCAAGATTCAAGTTCAAAGTTGAGGCTTAGCTTCTTCTTCTTCCTTCTTCACGTTCTTCCTCTTCTCCCTCAAGCTGGCCTTCTAGGGATTTCCTTCAACTTTCCAATCCAAGCATAAACACTCCCCAACTTGGATTCAAGCTAAGATCGAGGATGAATCTAGCATGAATCCTTGTTTTTCCCCTCTAATTTGTGAACCCTAGGTGTTTTAACCCCTTCTCCTTGTTCTCTTTGTCGCACCCTCTCTCTCTAACCCTCTCTCTAACAATCGCGTTCTGTTCTTTTCTCGAGTTTTTCCTGATATATCGCAGTGTGAATCGATTCACAAGATAGGTGAATCGATTCACAAGATAGGTGAATCGATTCACTCGATGTAAAAATGACAGAATCGCAGCTTTAAGTGCGAGGAATCGATTCCTGCAGCTTCCCGATTCGATTCACAGAACTGCCTTTTGTGAATCGATTCACGCTCGCGATTCACAGAGGATCAACCTTTGTGAATCGATTCACTCTGCGATTCATCTGCAAACCTAATCGAGTCCCAAAGAAACTCACATCCCTGAATCGATTCACAGGGGCCTGGGAATCGATTCACACTGGGCAAAAATCATCTAAACACAAAATTCACACATTCAATTTGACAATCAATGAGAAAATCACTTAAAATTCATCATTAAGCCATACTAAGCATATGTACACACGTTAAATCAAGCTTGAGGAAATTTGGGGTGTTACATTCTTCGATACCAGAGTGAACGTGTAAGCACAAACGGGCCAAATATCACATATTGACCCATTTCTACAATCAGATAAGCTTTCCAATTCACAAACAATTAACAATTTAAAAAGGAATTTACCAATTCATTAATTCAATGTTACGCATACGAACAATACCTTTCAGGAAAACAAATCGTCCAATGACTCAAAACAACATGTTCTCTGTTTCAATACAAAATCATAAAGTGCATGAACAGTTGCTGGAAAACAATTGAATCGTAAAAGGGTGTGATCAGCACAAGATCATTGGTTGAACAATTCAGTGCAACCGACAATGGGCATACCAACACGTTTTTTTGAAAAACAAGAGCTCTCTGTCATAGGCGCAAAATCAAATTATTTTATAGGATCACGATTAATAAGAGCCGAAACATTATGAAGAATACAAACAACAATCACACATATATACATCGTTTGAATCATATTCAAATCATGTTGTTAAATATGGCAGAAGCATAGGATTCAAGGCAATAACGACCAATGCTCTGAGACAACAGTTGGGGATTTGAGAGACCGATATTTTAAAATATATTTCAAAAGCTCTTTCAAGGGAAAAGATCACCGTAAACGTGGATCACGTGTAGCTCGTGAATCACAAATATGATTAATGTTTGTACCATTTAGCTCATGAAGCGGGGAGGATTTTGATCACTAACACCACGATCTTGTAGTGTCCCCACTTAATCCCCACAAAAGGAAGCCTCGAAATGCATCTCTCTAGTTGATGTGCATAGGAAGGAGGCACAGAAAAACAAGACTGTCACACTTGGGATTGGGGCTCAGAGCTTGTATTCTTACGCGCTCCCATTCATTCGTTTTGTTGCCCCAGTGGACCTCATACATTGTGAGCCCGTTTCCTTTATATTTATTTAAATCATTAGTTAATTAAATAATCTGATTCCGATTAAACCATTCAATCGTGTGACCCTATAGGTTCCCACTAAATTTACAATAATAAAAATTATAAAAAATAATAATATTAATTATTAAATTAACATTAAATGCTATAAACAATGAGCGGCATCTGCCAATGCATCATTGTTACCCAATTAACGGGAAAAATTAGTGATCCGATTTTAACCCTACCGCCACCAAGATTACTCAGAAGTCGAGTCCCTTCGTCCATGTGACCTTATTTAAACCGAGACTTAAATGTATCATCCTCGTTAAGTCCAATCATATGTTCTTCGATACCAGAGTGAACGTGTAAGCACAAACGGGCCAAATATCACATATTGGCCCATTTCTACAATCAGATAAGCTTTCCAATTCACAAACAATTTACAATTTAAAAATCAATTTTCCAATTCATTAATTCAATGTTACGCATATGAACAATACCTTTCGGGAAAACAAATCGTCCAATGACTCAAAACAACATGTTCTCTGTTTCAATACCAAATCATAATGTGCATGAACAGTTGCTAGAAAACAATTGAATCGTAAAAAGGGTGTGATCAGCACAAGATCATTGGTTGAACAATTCAGTGCAACCGACAATGGGCATACCAACACGTTTTTTTGAAAAACAAGAGCTCTCTGTCATAGGCGCAAAATCAAATTATTTTATAGGTTCACGATTAATACGAGTCGAAACATTATGAAGAAAACAAACAACAATCACACATATATACATCGTTTGAATCATATTCAAATCATGTTGTTAAACAAGGCAAAAGCATAGGATTCAAGGCAATAACGATCAATGCTCTGATACAACAGTCGGGGATATGAGAGACCGACATTTTAAAATATATTTCAAAAACTCTTTCAAGGGAAAAGATCCCCGTAAACGCGGATCATGTATAGCTCGTGAATCACAGATATGATTAATGTTTGTACCATTTAGCTCATGAAGCGGGGAGGATTTTGATCACTAACACCACGATCTTGTAGTGTCCCCACTTAATCCCCACAAAAGGATGCCTCGAAATGCCTCTCTCTAGCTGATGTGCATAGGAAGGAGGCACAGAAAAACAAGACTGTCACACTTGGGATTGGGGCTCAGAGCTTGTATTCTTACGCGCTCCCATTCATTCGTTTTGTTGCCCCAGTGGACCTCATACATTGTGAGCCCGTTTCCTTTATATTTATTTAAATCATTAGTTAATTAAATAATCTGATTCCGATTAAACCATTCAATCGTGTGACCCTATAGGTTCCCACTAAATTTACAATAATAAAAATTATCAAAAATAATAATATTAATTATTAAATTAATATTAAATGCTATAAACAATGAGCTGCATCTGCCAATGCATCATTGTTACCCAATTAACGGGAAAAACTAGTGATCCGATTTTAACCCTACCGCGACAAAGATTACTCTGAAGTCAAGTCCCATCGTCCATGTGACCTTATTTAAACCGAGACTTAAATGTATCATCCTCGTTAACTCCAATCATACGTTCTTCGATACCAGAGTGAACATGTAAGCACAAACGGGCCAAATATCACATATTGACACATTTCTACAACAATATAAGCTTTCCAATTCACACACAATTTACAATTTTAAAAGCAATTTTCCAATTCATTAATTCAATGTTACGCATATGAACAATACCTTTCGGGAAAACAAATCGTCCAATGACTCAAAACAACATGTTCTCTGTTTCAATACCAAATCATAATGTGCATGAATAGTTGCTAGAAAACAATTGAATCATAAAAAGGGTGTGATCAGCACAAGATCATTGGTTGAACAATTCAGTGCAACCGACAATGGGCATACCAACACGTTATTTTGAAAAACAAGAGCTCTCTGTCATAGGCGCAAAATAAAATTATTTTATAGGTTCACGATTAATACGAGTCGAAACATTATGAAGAAAACAAACAACAATCACACATATATACATCGTTTGAATCATATTCAAATCATGTTGTTAAACAAGGCAACAGCATAGGATTCAAGGCAATAACGATCATTGCTTTGATACAACAGTCGGGGATATGAGAGACCGACATTTTAAAATATATTTCAAAAACTCTTTCAAGGGAAAAGATCCCCGTAAACGCGGATCATGTATAGCTCGTGAATCACAAATATGCTTAATGTTTGTACCATTTAGCTCATGAAGCGGGGAGGATTTTGATCACTAACACCACGATCTTGTAGTGTCCCCACTTAATCCCCACAAAAGGATGCCTCGAAATGCATCTCTCTAGCTGATGTGCATAGGAAGGAGGCACAGAAAAACAAGACTGTCACACTTGGGATTGGGGCTCAGAGCTTGTATTCTTACGCGCTCCCATTCATTCGTTTTGTTGCCCCAGTGGACCTCATACATTGTGAGCCCGTTTCCTTTATATTTATTTAAATCATTAGTTAATTAAATAATCTGATTCCGATTAAACCATTCAATCGTGTGACCCTATAGGTTCCCACTAAATTTACAATAATAAAAATTATAAAAAATAATAATATTAATTATTAAATTAACATTAAATGCTATAAACAATGAGCGGCATCTGCCAATGCATCATTGTTACCCAATTAACGGGAAAAATTAGTGATCCGATTTTAACCCTACCGCCACGAAGATTACTCAGAAGTCGAGTCCCTTCGTCCATGTGACCTTATTTAAACCGAGACTTAAATGTATCATCCTCGTTAAGTCCAATCATATGTTCTTCGATACCAGAGTGAACGTGTAAGCACAAACGGGCCAAATATCACATATTGGCCCATTTCTACAATCAGATAAGCTTTCCAATTCACAAACAATTTACAATTTAAAAATCAATTTTCCAATTCATTAATTCAATGTTACGCATATGAACAATACCTTTCGGGAAAACAAATCGTCCAATGACTCAAAACAACATGTTCTCTGTTTCAATACCAAATCATAATGTGCATGAACAGTTGCTAGAAAACAATTGAATCGTAAAAAGGGTGTGATCAGCACAAGATCATTGGTTGAACAATTCAGTGCAACCGACAATGGGCATACCAACACGTTTTTTTGAAAAACAAGAGCTCTCTGTCATAGGCGCAAAATAAAATTATTTTATAGGTTCACGATTAATACGAGTCGAAACATTATGAAGAAAACAAACAACAATCACACATATATACATCGTTTGAATCATATTCAAATCATGTTGTTAAACAAGGCAACAGCATAGGATTCAAGGCAATAACGATCATTGCTTTGATACAACAGTCGGGGATATGAGAGACCGACATTTTAAAATATAGTTCAAAAACTCTTTCAGGGAAAGATCCCCGTAACGCGGATCATGTATAGCTCGTGAATCACAAATATGCTTAATGTTTGTACCATTTAGCTCATGAAGCGGGAGGATTTTGATCACTAACACCACGATCTTGTAGTGTCCCCACTTAATCCCCACAAAAGGATGCCTCGAAATGCATCTCTAGCCGATGTGCATAGGAAGGAGGCAACGTAAAAACAAGACTGTCACACTTGGGATTGGGGCTCAGCTTGTATTCTTACGCCTCCCATTCATTCGCTTTGTTGCCCCAAAGGACCTCATACATTGTGAGCCCGCTTTCCTTTATATTTATTTAAATCATTAGTTAATTAAATAATCTGATTCCGATTAAACCATTCAATCGTGTGACCCTATAGGTTCCCACTAAATTTACAATAATAAAAATTATAAAAAATAATAATATTAATTATTAAATTAACATTAAATGCTATAAACAATGAGCGGCATCTGCCAATGCATCATTGTTACCCAATTAACGGGAAAAATTAGTGATCCGATTTTAACCCTACCGCCACGAAGATTACTCAGAAGTCGAGTCCCTTCGTCCATGTGACCTTATTTAAACCGATACTTAAATGTATCATCCTCGTTAAGTCCAATCATATGTTCTTCGATACCAGAGTGAACGTGTAAGCACAAACGGGCCAAATATCACATATTGGCCCATTTCTAAAATCAGATAAGCTTTCCAATTCACAAACAATTTACAATTTAAAAATCAATTTTCCAATTCATTAATTCAATGTTACGCATATGAACAATACCTTTCGGGAAAACAAATCGTCCAATGACTCAAAACAACATGTTCTCTGTTTCAATACAAAATCATAATGTGCATGAACAGTTGCTAGAAAACAATTGAATCATAAAAAGGGTGTGATCAGACAAGATCAATGGTTGAACACTTCAGTGGATCCGACAATGGGCATACCAACACGTTTTTTTGAAAAACAAGAGCTCTCTGTCATAGGCGCAAAATCAAATTATTTTATAGGTTCACGATTAATACGAGTCGAAACATTATGAAGAAAACAAACAACAATCACACATATATACATCGTTTGAATCATATTCAAATCATGTTGTTAAACAAGGCAAAAGCATAGGATTCAAGGCAATAACGATCAATGCTTTGATACAACAGTCGGGGATATGAGAGACCGACATTTTAAAATATATTTCAAAAACTCTTTCAAGGGAAAAGATCCCCGTAAACGCGGATCATGTATAGCTCGTGAATCACAGATATGATTAATGTTTGTACCATTTAGCTCATGAAGCGGGGAGGATTTTGATCACTAACACCACGATCTTGTAGTGTCCCCACTTAATCCCCACAAAAGGATGCCTCGAAATGCATCTCTCTAGCTGATGTGCATAGGAAGGAGGCACAGAAAAACAAGACTGTCACACTTGGGATTGGGGCTCAGAGCTTGTATTCTTACGCGCTCCCATTCATTCGTTTTGTTGCCCCAGTGGACCTCATACATTGTGAGCCCGTTTCCTTTATATTTATTTAAATCATTAGTTAATTAAATAATCTGATTCCGATTAAACCATTCAATCGTGTGACCCTATAGGTTCCCACTAAATTTTCAATAATAAAAATTATCAAAAATAATAATATTAATTATTAAATTAACATTAAATGCAATAAACAATGAGCGGCATCTGCCAATGCATCATTGTTACCCAATTAACGGGAAAAATTAGTGATCCGATTTTAACCCTACCGCCACCAAGATTACTCAGAAGTCGAGTCCCTTCGTCCATGTGACCTTATTTAAACCGAGACTTAAATGTATCATCCTCGTTAAGTCCAATCATATGTTCTTCGATACCAGAGTGAACGTGTAAGCACAAACGGGCCAAATATCACATATTGGCCCATTTCTACAATCAGATAAGCTTTCCAATTCACAAACAATTTACAATTTAAAAATCAATTTTCCAATTCATTAATTCAATGTTACGCATATGAACAATACCTTTCGGGAAAACGAATCGTCCAATGACTCAAAACAACATGTTCTCTGTTTCAATACCAAATCATAATGTGCATGAACAGTTGCTAGAAAACAATTGAATCATAAAAAGGGTGTGATCAGCACAAGATCATTGGTTGAACAATTCAGTGCAACCGACAATGGGCATACCAACACGTTTTTTTGAAAAACAAGAGCTCTCTGTCATAGGCGCAAAATCAAATTATTTTATAGGTTCACGATTAATACTGCAACGACCCGTTTCCGGACCGCTACCGAGCTACACTAAAACGGTATGCGATGCGTTTTAAAACGGTACTCTTGTGCCTTTCAGAAAAATACGGTACTTTTTTTTTTTAAATCCAGCTAGTGCACATCAGAGTAATTACAGCTTTTCGAAACATGGTGCAACTAAGACACAAGACTTAAATCCTAAATAAAACATAAATAGATAATATATATATATACAAGTCGGAATGATAGTGTATGCAAAATACAGAGTAGTGAATGCACAAAGAAATACACCTATGGTATGACGACCTTCAAGAGAGCAATCATACCCTGGGGGTACTTCCGGCAGACACCCACGCAGGGGGCAGCTCCAAAAGTGGAACCACCAGTCTACCCTGTAATGACAAAACATCACCCGCCCCAACCGGGTCACAACCATCAGACACAAAAGACATACTACAGTCATCCCAAAAAAAAACATCTAATAGACATAATCAATCACGACAAATAGAGATCGTCGTCCGGATCCTCGACGAGGTCCTCCTCACCATCACCTGCTGTCGGGTTCCCTGCGTCCTCGCTATCGCCTGGGTAACCATCATGGATTGAAGGCACCACGGGAAAAGGGTCAACTTCTCGACAAATCAAGATAATCAAGGCGTAAAGAAATAAGCAAACAACAATGTATATCATTCACCAAACGTGACTCGACCCTCTCACTCTAGACTCGACTCAACTCGCGATCCATTTTCTCTCGACTCGACCATTATTCCGGAAAGCAGACGCAGATCCATCAACTGACATACCAGCCGTAGCCTTGGGATCTTTCGCTTCTCCTCGATATGCATGCGGTTCCTACGCCGCGACGTCTAGTCAATCTCCGTAAACAAAGGGGACCTAGAACCCTCGATTATCCGTCACGGCTCAAAAACGTCATAACGACGCCCTGGCTCGCTTCACTGATGAACAAATTTCTCCGCTTACAATATTCAAAGAGTGACGCATAAGATTACTTACCGTATATCAAATAAGAGAACATGCTTAATATGAAGAAAACGCACTGACATTTTAAGCAATAAAAACACCCGCATGAAGAAACGCAATTCAACAAAGAACACGCAATTCATGGCATATATTTAATCTCATATCAAATAATGCATAACTCAATCATATCACAACATTACATGCTCGACAAGCAAATCAAGGAATCCATCCTCTCGCAACTCAATGGAATTAACAGAGAGGAACATACACGTGTGGGGGTTGGGTTCAGAGACCAACCGCAACAGCTTACGCTCGTCCACGAAGACTCGGATAAATGTTCGACCTCACGACAACAAAACGAAGGGGTTCGAAGACCCTAACTTCGAACTCGTAGAGTTCTCAGACTTCTCCGTATTTAAATGAAGCATTTAAATACTAAAAATCAATTCTAAACATATCTAGAAGTTGCCCTTACCGAACTCCAAGCTAGGCGTCTATGTGCTGTCCTCAATCGAGCTCGACAACGACCTCGACACGTACGGTTCTCAATCTTGATCCCACTGCTCTCACGTCCTCGGTTCGCTCTCCGCACACCTCGATTCCGTCGCGCACGATCTCTGAATCACAATTCCTAATACCAAAGACAACTTAGTACTATCTATGGGTTTCTAATAGCACTTAGCTCTCATTATCCCAATCTTAACTACAACCCAAGCAAGCATTAAAACTCAAGAACCTAAACAAATACAACAAGAATTCCAAAGCATTACAATTTAATTCCTTTTCTCTAAAATTTTATTAAAAACTTCTTTCATACATATCACCATACAAGGCCATTTTTCCTAAGTACTAATTCAAGCTTAAAATCAAATAGCATATTAAGCACAAATTAATCAAAATCTAAGTTTATGTTTTCTAAAAAAAATATTTTCCTCAGGGTCCAACAATTAAAATAAGACCATAACCAATTGTGTTAAAATTTAAATCATAAAAAGAGATTAATTTTCCTACATGCCATTTTGGTCCCTCAAAAATCCATTTTTGCACAAAAACTTATCTAACACTAAACTAATCATGCAACTTAATCCTAATTAGTCCTAAAATCATATTAAACACATAATCACATTCTTCACACCTAATTAGACAATTAAATAGCAAGTTTCTTAAGACTCAAGAATAGGAAAGATCCAAAACCAACCTCAAGGTAACTTGATTAAATTAAACTAGCCATGCTATTAGCACCTAAATAATTACTATAGCACAATAACATATCTCATGCATGATTCAAGCAAGATTAAACCTATTTTCCCTCTTACTCAAGGTTAGGTTTTTGATCAAATGCTCATGAAAGAGGTTATATGATGCTACAACAAATAAATCAACAACAAACAACAAGAAGAAGCAACATACAACAACATAGAACAAGAAATCAAAGCAAGCCAAGTGGTTAGGGTTTTGGGCGCCACCTCATCAGAGAAAACAGAGGAAACAATTTGTTTTTCAAGCTCAAATAAATGGTTAGAAAGGTAGGTAATGTCATGAAGAAGAAAACCTATCGATATGACATGATTTGGAAGCATAGAAACTAGCTAAATGGAAGGAGGAAGTGGCGCTAAACAGTAGCATGAAGGGAGAGAAAATTCTGTTTTTCATACCTCAAATGATGATCGAGATGATGATATAGGTAGAGGAGATGATGAGAAGCAAGATTGATGAAGAAGGTTTGTGCAAAAACTCAATGGAACCCAAGGTTTTCTTTTCAATGGAAGTTTGGAGAGGAAAAGGAAACTTAGAGAAGAAGGAAGAAGGAAGAAGAAAAGAGAAAGTGAGGGTTTGAGGGGACTGATCGTGATATTTAGCTGGTGAGGGAAGGGGCATTATGGTCCTTTCTCCCTTAATTAACACTCAACAATAATTAATTAAAAGAAAACCATTTATAAAACTACAAATAAGTGACATATAAATACTAATTAACACAGAATAACGCTCAGTAAAAATACGTGTTGCGCCTCTCAGACGAGGTCGACCAGTGGTGCTTGTGCAAGCGCGCACAAGGCTCTATCACAAGCTCGTGCACACGGTCTCCTCAGCCAGATGCAGCGTCCTCAGCAGCCTAGTGCACGCGGTCTCTCCTCTCGATGCAACGCGACCTCAAATTTCGACATACGACCTCACTCGGCTCAGACGCAGCGACCTCGGGCAGTGCGTGCACCGATCTCTTCATCAGGTGTTACAATACTCTCCCTCTAAATTGCAAATAAGATGCTTACCGCGGAAAAGTTCAGGGTACTGAGTCTTCATCTTCTCTTCCAATTCCCAAGTCGCATCTCCGGTTTTCTGATCCCACACAACTTTGACAAGTTGGATCTCTTTGTTCGCGAATCGTTTGGCTTTCGATCAACGATCCTTCTGTAATGCTTGAAGGATAAGTCATTCCTCGGTTGAATCACATCTGGTTCGATGACATGAGAGGGTCGGAAATATATCTCCGCGAATCGTGAGACGTGAAAGACGCTCATGAATGTTTGACAGAAGGGTGGCGTGCAACTGATATGCCACTGGACCGATACGACGAAGAATCGTAAGGTCCAATAAATTTAGGGGTAAGTTTCTTGGACTTGATCGCCGACCAACTCGATGAGTGGGGTGACTCTAAGAAATACATGCTCTCCTTCTTCGAACTCTAGCGGTCGACGTCCTTGGTCGGCATAACTCTTCTGTCGACTCTGAGACGTTCGCATCCTATCTCTGATCAAACGGATCTTCTCGATAGTCTCCTGAATCATGTCTGGTCCCACGATAGAACTCTCGCCATCCTGGTACCAACAAAGAGGCGTCTGACACTTGCGTCCATACAGTGCTTCAAAAGGTGCCATTCCAATACTCGCATGGAAACTGTTATTGTAGGTGAACTCCACCAATGGTAAGACATCGTCCCAACTTCCTCGGTGATCTAATGTACACGCTCGCAACAAATCTTCAAGCGATTGGATCGTTCTCTCAGTCTGACCGTCGGTTTGGGGATGATATGCCGAGCTAAGCTTGAGCTCGGTTCCCATCGCTTCTTGCAATTCCTCCAAAATGAGATGTGAACTTGGATCTCGGTCCGACACGATTGAAGAGGGTATACCATGTAGTCGCACTATCTCCACGATGTAAATCTCGGTCGGCTTTTCCACGTTATGTACGTCGACCTCACCGGGTAAGAATGAGCAGATTTGGTCAATCGGTCCACGATCACCCAAATCGAATCATTCTTCTTCCGCCTTCGCAAACCTACAACGAAATCCATGGAGATCTTTGTCCCACTTCCATACGGGTACGCCGTTTATCAGAGCATTCCCGCCGGCCGTTGGTGCTCCACCTTCGCTTTCGACACGTTAAACACGGCTACGTGCTCACCACTTGCTTCTTCATTAGGACCACCAAAAATGCTTCTTCAAGTCTTGATACATCTTCGTAACTCCTGGATGAATACTAAAATTGCTCTTATGCGCTTTCGGTCAAGTATTAACTTTCACCCGCTTACGTTAGGTACACACACCTGGCCATTGCACCTTAAAATGTTGTCCGCTCCGACTTTGAATTCTGTCACTTTCCCTTGCGCGATCAACTGTATCTTCTCTTGCAGAAGCTTGTCGTGCACTTGCTGGTCTCTGATCTCGTCCAACAATCTGTTAGAAATGGTAAGCATACCAAATCTCAGCTTCCCCGGTGAAACTTCCACTTTCAACTTCAAGTCTCGGAATTTCTCGAGCATCTCCAACTCCTTGATCATCATTGCTGAAGCTAGAACGCTCTTCCTACTCAACGCATCTGCTACTATATTAGCCTTTCCTGGATGATATTCCAACGTAAAGTCGTAGTCCTTGAGAAATTATGTCCATCTTCGCTGACGCATGTTGAGCTCCTTCTGATCGAACAGGTACTTCAAGCTCTTGTGATCGCTGAAAACAGTGAGAGTGCTCCCATAAAGGTAGTGCCTCCATATCTTCAGCGCAAAAACCACCGATGCCAGCTCCAAATCGTGAGTAGGGTAGTTCCTCTCGTGAATCTTAAGCTGTCTTGAAGCATACGCTACCACTTTCCTGTCTTTGCATCAAGACGCACCCCAATCCTCGTGTGACGACGCAATAAACCTCGTAAGGCTCTTACGGTTGAGGCAAAATCAACACAGTATTTGTTGTCAAAAGCTCCTTCGCCTTTGAAAACCGGATTCACACTCCTCGCCCAGGCAAAGGTTGATCCTTCCTCGTGAGTCGTGTAAGAGCGCGACAATCTTGAAAAACCTTCAATGAATCTCCGATAATAGCCTGCTAAGCCAACAAAAGCTCCTGATATCAGTGACTGTCTTCGGCTGTTCCCACGCTAGCACAACTTCAATCTTAGTTGGATCCACAGCTATCCCTTCTTTGGAAATCACATGACCAAGAAAATTCACCTCTTCGAGCCAAAATTCACACTTCGAAAGGTTGGCATAGAGTTGCTTGTCTCGTAATATCTGCAATACTCGGCGTAAGTGCTCTTCGTGCTCTTCTCTGTTCTTCGAGTAGATCAATATGTCGTCGATGAACACTACTTCAAACTGATCCAAAAACGAATGGAAAATCCTGTTCATGTAATCCATAAACACTGCTGGCGCATTTGTCACTCCAAACGGCATCACCAAATACTCGTAATGACCGTATCTGGTCCTGAAAGCTATTTTGGGGACATCTTCCTTCTTCACGCGAATCTGATGATAACCAGACTTCAAATCTATCTTGGAAAATATTGCAGCTCCACGTAATTGATCCATCGATCGCCACACGTGGTAACGGATAACGCCTTCTTCACGCAGTTACCTTGTTGAGCTCGCGGTAGTCCACGCACGCCTTGATCGCCCATCCTTCTTCTTGACCAACAACACCGAGCTCCCCCACGTGACACGCTCGGTCGTATGAATTGCTTTGACTCAAATGCTCAATCTGAGACTTCGCTTCTTTCATCTCGGCAGGACATCCGGTGATGGCGCTTTGGAAATCTAGTCCTGCTCCTCGAATCAAATCGATGGAGAACTCGACCTCTCAGACCGTGGTAACCCCTGGCACGCCTTTCGAAAACGTCCAGAAAGTCACACACCACTGGAACATTCTTCACTTCAATCTGCTTAGAAACTTCTAAACTAGCCAGATACATGTATTCCCTAGTTCCTTCTCGCAAAGAAACTCCAATACGTTCAGTAGAAAGATAATTGGAGACTCCAAGGTCTGGGAAAATTACAGTTTTACGGGCACAGTCCAAGAGGACATGGTGGTGTGACAACCAATCCATCCCGAGAATGACATCTAAGCCTTTAAGAGGCAAACAAACCAAATTGACCACAAACCTTCTACTCTGAATAACCACTACACAATTAAGACATGCAGTGTTTGTGACTAAGGTTTTAGCAATGGGGTCAGAATTCACCAATTTGAACGGTAAAGCGATCACAATGCCAAGTTCAAATGGTCCACACAATCGGAGGAAATAAAGGAATGGGTTGCGTCAATCAAAGAGTACGGATAAGGATTTACCCTCAATCTCACATTCGCCTTGAATAAGATCATCACTGCTCGCTTCCTTGCCGCTCATGTTAAGACTCGCCTTTTCATTGTTTAGCGCTTTCCTTTGGCCTTTGCAAGCATTGCTTGCTCGGCTTTAGGTGTGGGACAATCCGCAAAATGCCCTGGCTTCTTACAGCTTGTAGCACACATCCTCCTTCCGAGTACGCTTATTTGCATAATGTCCCGACTTTCCTAACGGAAACAAATCACTTCTACGCCGGTCGACCTCCACTTTTCGCCTCCTGGGTCATCGGACGATATTGTCCCTTGTTGTTGTTCCCACGAGGTCGGTTGTAAGGCTTCCTCTGCTTGTTTCCCGCCAGGCAAACCTCTGCCCCGCACTCTGGGTCTCATCGGTCCCGCTTACAACAGCTTTTCTTCTTGTGGCTTCTTACACCTCTACCTCGACACAACGATCTATCAACTCCTGTAGATTCCTCGATCCTCAATGACACTACCGACTTCAATGTCAAATCTTAATCCTCGTTGGAATCTCTCACTTAACCATCCTTGGTCAGCTCGGTCACGAAATGGATCAAATACCTCGCTGTTGACTCAAACTTGGTCGCATACTCGGACACCGGCTATACCGCCTTGTTGTAGTTGAAGAAACTCTTGCTCCTTCTCGGCTCGCGCGATGATCTGGGAAGTATTTGTCCAAGAACCTTCCACGAAAAAGCTCCCATCGTTATTTCGCGACGCCCGCTTATCATTGCTTGTTTCACTCCCTTCCACCAATACTCTGCCTCCCAGCAGCAGTAGGTGGCGAGTCTACCTTCACGCGAGTTTGGGCAATGGAGTGCCTCAAGATCTTCTCGATCTCTTGCATCCAAAGATCGCCTTTATCTGGTTTGGCTCACCGTAGAACTTCGGGGTCATGCTTCCTAAAAGTCCGCTAATCCTCTCGCCTCGAGATTCCGCTCGCTTCTGTTGTTGCCAAGTTTCTTTGGGTTAACGCCGTCTGGTTGAGCCATCGCGTTAGACTGCTGAGTTGCAGCGGTGATTCTTGAGCCATGGCGCCGCTTATCTCGGCCATAGCTCAATTGCTCGCTCCATGTCGACGTTCTCGTGTACAGCCGTCAGATCCTCTACGAGGTGGCATTAGATTCCACAAAGTTCAAAACCCGTCGTAATCTCACAACAAGGATGTGTTAAGACACACCGCTTCAATCAAGAAACAATTCAAACAATTTTTCAAGCAATAAGTTGCTTCACTTAATCAAACAAAGAATCAATATAGTACAACTATGTACCCGACACACATATCCCGACACGGCGACTCAAATTCAAATTTCCTATACACTTTCCAGAATCGAATCAAGCGCTGATACCACCTTATGTAACGACTCCGCTTCCTAGGATCACACCGAGCTACACTAAAAAAATCCAGATGCTGATGCGCTTTAAAATCCTGAGACTTCTTGTGCCTTTCAGAAAAATACGGTACTTTTTTTAAATCCACTAGTGCACATCGAGTAATTACAAATTTTTCAAACATGGTGCAACTAAGACACAAGACTTAAATCCTAAATAAAACATACATAGATAATATATATATATACAAGTCGGAATGATAGTGTATGCAAAATACTGAGTAGTGAATGCACAAAGAAATACACCTATGGTATGACGACCTTCAAGAGAGCAATCATACACCGGGGTACTTCCGCAGACACCCACGCAGTGGGTCGCTCAAAGTGGAACCACCAGTCTACCTGTAATAACAAAACATCACCCGCCCAACCGTCACAACCACTATACACAAAAGACATACTACAATCATCCCAAAAAAAAACATCTAATAGACATAATCAATCACGACAAATAGAGATCGCCGTCAGGATCTCGACGAGGTCCTCCTCACCATCACCTCGCCGTCGGTTCCTCGCGTCCTCGCTTATCGCCTGGGTAACCATCATGGATTGAAGGCACCACGGGAAAAGATCAACTTCTCGACAAATCAAGATAATCAAGGCGTAAAGAAATAAGCAAACAACAATGTATATCATTCACCAAACGTGACTCGACCCTCTCACTCTAGACTCGACTCAACTCGCGATCCATTTTCTCTCGACTCGACCATTATTCCTAAAGCAGACGCAGATCCATCAACTGACATACCAGCCGTGAGCCTTGGGATCTTTCGCTTCTCCCTAGATATGCAAGACCCGCCCTACGCCGCGACGCTCTAGTCAATCTCCCGTGAAACAAAGGGGACCTAGCACCCTCGCTATCCCGGTCACGGCCAAAAACGCCATAACGACTCGCCTAGCTCGCTTCACTCGATGAACAAATTTCTCCGCTTACAATATTCAAAGAGTGACGCATAAGATTACTTACCCGTGATATCAAATAAGAGAACATGCTTAATATGAAGAAAACGCACTGACATTTTAAGCAATAAAAACACCTCGCATAAAGAAACGCAATTCAACAAAGAACGCAATTCATGGCATATATTTAATCTCATATCAAATAATGCATAACTCAATCATATCACAACATTACATGCTCGACAAGCAAATCAAGGAATCCATCCTCTCGCAACTCAATGGAATTAACAGAGAGGAACATACACGTGTGGGGGTTGGGTTCAGAGACCAACCGCAACAGCCTACGCCGCCACAAAGACTCCTGGATAAATGTTCGACCACGACAACAAAACGGCGGGTTCAAGATTCTAACTTCAACTCGTAGAGTTCTCAGATTTCTCCGTATTTAAATGAAGCATTTAAATACTAAAAATCAATTCTAAACATATCTAGAAGTTGCCCTTACCGAACTCCAAGCTAGGCGCCTATGTGCCGCCCTCAATCGAGCTCGATTAAATCCACCTCGACATCGCACGGCTCTCAATCTTGATCCCATCGCTCTCACGCCCCTGGTTCGCCTCCCGCAGACACCTCGATTCCGTGTCGCACGATCTCTGAATCACAATTCCTAATACCAAAGACAACTTAGTACTATCTATGGGTTTCTAATAGCACTTTAGCTCTCATTATCCCAACTTAACTACAACCTAAGCAAGCATTAAAACTCAAGAACCTAAACAAATACAACAAGAATTCCAGCATTACAATTTAATTCCTTCTCTAAAATTTTATTAAAACTTCTTTCATACATACCACCATACAAGGCCATTTTTCCTAAGTACTAATTCAAGCTTAAAATCAAATAGCATATTAAGCACAAATTAATCAAAATCTAAGTTTATGTTTTCTTAAAAATATTTTCCTCAGGTCCAAACAATTAAAATAAGACCATAACCAATTGTGTTAAAATTTAAATCATAAAAAGAGATCAATTTCCTACATGCCATTTTGGTCCCTCAAAAATCCATTTTTGCACAAAACTTATCTAACACTAAACTAAACATGCAACTTAATCCTAATTAGTCCTAAAATCATATTAAACACATAATCACATACTTCACACCTAATTAGACAATTAAATAGCAAGTTTCTTAAGACTCAAGAATAGGAAAGATCCAAAACTAACCTGTTGCACTTGATTAAATTAAACTAGCCATGCTATTAGCACCTAAATAATTACTATAGCACAATAACATATCTCATGCATGATTCAAGCAAGATTAAACATATTTTCCCTCTTACTCAAGGTTAGGTTTTTGATCAAATGCTCATGAAAAAGGTTATATGATGCTACAACAAATAAATCAACAACAAACAACAAGAAGAAGCAACATACAACAACATAGAACAAGAAATCAAAGCAAGCCAAGTGGTTAGGGTTTTGGGCGCTACTCATCAGAGAAAACAGAGGAAACAATTTGTTTTTCAAGCTCAAATAAATGGTTAGAAAGGTAGGTAATGTCATGAAAAAGAAAACCTATCGATATGACATGATTTGGAAGCATAGAAACTAGCTAAAATGGAAGGAGAAAGTGGCGCTAAACAAAGAGTATGAAGGGAGAGAAAATTCTGTTTTTCATACCTCAAATGATGATCGAGATGATGATATAGGTAGAGGAGATGATGAGAAGCAAGATTGATGAAGAAGGTTTGTGCAAAACTCAATGGAACCCAAGGTTTTTTTTCAATGGAAGTTTGGAGAGGAAAAGGAAACTTAGAGAAGAAGGAAGAAGGAAGAAGAAAAGAGAAAGTGAGGGCTCGGCGGGACTGATCGTGATATTTAGCCTGGTGAGGGAAGGGCATTATGGTCCTTTCTCCCTTAATTAACACTCAACAATAATTAATTAAAAGAAAACCATTTATAAAACCACAAATAAGTGACATATAAATACTAATTAACACCGAATAACGCTTTGTAAAAATACGGTTACAGCCTCTGACGAGGTCGACCACTGTGGTGCTCGTGCAAGCGCCACAAGGCTCTATCACAAGCTCGCGGCACACGGCCTTACTCACTCTGCAGACGCCGCCCTCAAGAGCTAGTGCATGTAACGAATTCGCTTCCTGACCGCTACCGAGCTCAATATACCGAGCTCGAGTTACCGAAGCTCAAACACACCGAGCTCAACATAAACCTCAGATGAGATGTGTTTTAAAACGAAACTTTGTGCCTTTTTAAAAATACGATATATTTTTTTAAACCAACTCTGCACATCAGAGTAATTACAAATTTTTCAAACATGGTGCAATCCAAGACACAAGACTTAAATTTAATAAAACATACATGCATAACATACATATATATATATCACTCAAATAATAATGTATACAAAATACAGAGTAAGAAATGTATAAAGAAAATACACCTAAGGTATGACGACTTCAAAAGAGCAATCATACCCTGGGGTACTTCAGCAGACTCCCACGCAGGGGCTGCCCAAAAAGTAAGACCACCGCCACCCTAAACCACAAAACAACACCGCCAAACTAGTCACGACATACTACTCCAAAGAAAGACAAGGTACAAGGTACCATCAAAAACATCCATCACACATAAACAATCACGATGGCACAGTGTCGCCACTGCCCCCGCCGAAGCTCCTCCTCTGATCGCTCGCCGCCGAGTTCCCCTCGCTTCCGACATCGCCTCTCGGGTAAATCCGCTATGGATCAAGGCACCATGGGAAAGTGGTCAACTTCTCAACAATTCAAGATAAGCTCGACATAAAGAAATAAGCAACACAATAATGTATCTCAATCACCACACGTGACTCGACCATCTCACTCTAGACTCGACTGACTCTTATTCCTAATATCGCCACAGTGTCCATCCCCAAACCGACGAATAGGTAAACGGCGTGTCCATCCCCAAACCGAATTCCATACATTAATCAAAGAGTCCATCCCCAAACCGATAATGCTACAACGCTTCAGCCAATCCACCATAAACAAAGGGACCTAGTACCTCACTTGTCTGGTCCGCCAAAAACGCCATACCGACTTCTAGCTCTTCACTGGCGATTAGCTCGCCGCATGTCAAAGAGTAACACAACTTGGTACATGATCACATATCAAATAAAGAGAGCATGCTTAACATGAAGAAACGCAATTCGACATTTAAGCAATAAAACATTCTCGCATTTAAGAAACGCAATGACGACAAAGAATACACCATTCACAAACATATATTCAATCACATATCAAATACATGCAAAACCCAATCTCGACACCAATCAAGGAGTCCATACATAAATATAACAATAAAAATAAAGTCTTAATAATGTCTAAGAGCTGCCCTTACGCCAGCATACTATGAAAGTATTAATGTGAAGCGCCTTATCAACTCCGTTAATGCCGCCGACAACGACTCGACACAATTGCCTTCGAACGAGCTCGACAACGACTTCTCTTATTTCCGATCTCGACATCGGCCGTCTTCAACGAGCTCGACAACGACTTCGACATCGCATGACACTTCTCACCGACTCGACACGCATGGGCCTTCGATCCGATTCCGCCGCTCCACGCCCTGATTCGCTCTGCACACCTCGATTCAAAATCACACGATCTCGAATCGACTTCCTAAAACAAACACAACCCGGGCTCGATCTATGGGGTTCTAATACACTCCTAGCTCTCTTCCCAAACTTAACCACAACCTCCAAAATATAAAAACTCAACTGAAATATATTTTTCCTCTAACATAAAGTTAGTGTTTCGATCAAAAGTTCATGAAAAGGTTATCCGATGCTTCAACAGATAGATCGACAACAACAACAACAACCGTATAACAAACGAAAAACAAGAAATCGAAACAAACCAAAAATGAAAGGTTTCGGGCACGCTTATCAAGTAAAAACAGAGGAAGAAAATTTGTTTTACAAGCCCAATTAATCGGTTAGAAAGGTAGGTAATATCGTGGAAGTTAAGAAACCCATCAGTTTGACATGATTTCGAAGCATAAACCTGCTACAAATGGAAGGAAAAGTAGCGCAAACAAGAGAGTACGCAGAGGAAAAGAAAGATCTGCTCTTCATACCTCAATGGTGATGGTCGAAAGCAAAGTAGATATGTCGAGAAGATAATGAGAACAAGTGTCGATGAAGAAAATTTGTGCAGACCGATGAACTCACGGCTGATGGAAGTTTTTGGAGAAAAACAACGTAAACTCAGAGCGTATGGAAGGTTGAAGAAAGCAAGAAAAGAGAAAGAATGAGTGCTCGAGGAAAACCGATCGTGGTATACAACCGGGTGAGAAAAGGGGTATAATCATAACTCCAGCTTATAAGATGCCAATCCCATCAATCATTCTACCCATCTAATCGCTCCTCATAATTACCCTCTACTGGCTTGGTCAACCGCCTAGACACGCCGACGAACGGGCAAGCTCGACAATGTAATTATTACAAACAATATAATAATAACGCTGAATAACGCTCAAAGAATACGAAGTTATCATCTCGACACGATAAGTCGATATGGTGCTCGCAAGCGCGACGAGGCTCTAACACGAAGCCCGCACGCCGCTCAGCTCGACACGCGACCTCCTTGCCAGACGCGACTTCATCAACTCGACACGCCGACTTCCTCACCAAAGAGCCTAGCTGGGTACGCGTCTCCTCACCGCAAATGACCTCGCAAACGATCTTGGCACTGGGATCTCGACACAAGGTCTTGGTCGAGGTCTCGATATCGCCGCCCCAATACGATGTCGATCTCAGCCCTCGTGTGTTACAATCTCTCCTCTAAAAAATTTCGTCTCAAATTGCAAATAAGATTTCCACCGTAAAAGTTCAGGGTAATCGAAGTCTTCATCTTCTCCTCCACTCCCAAGTCGATCTCCCGCCTTCTCGATCCCACATAACTTTGACGAAGTCAATCTCTTTGTTCCGCGAATCGCTTGGTTTTCCGATCAACGATCCTCGCCGTGATGCTTCAAAGATAGTCGCCCTTCGCTTGAATCACATCCGCTCGATGACACGCAGAGGGCTCAAACATACTTCCGCAATTGTGAGACGTGGAAGACGCCGTGGATGTTCGACAAGAACGGTGGCAAGGCAACTGATATGCCACCGACCAATACGACGTAAGAATCTGATAAGGTCCAATAAATTTAGTGGTAAGTTTCTTGGATTTGATCGTCAATTAACTCCAAAGAGGGGGTGACTCTAAGAAATACATGTTCTCCTTCCTCGAACTCGAAAGTGGTCGACGCCGCTGGTCCGCATAACTCTTCTGCCGACTTTGAGATGTTCTCGTGATCCGATCTCCCGATCAAACTGATCTTCTGTAGTCCGGGCTGATCATATCTGGTCCTACAAATGTAACGCCGCCCTGGTACCAACAAAGAGGCGCCTGACATTTCCGCCCATACAAGGCTTCAAAAGGTGCCATTCCAATACTCGCATGGAAATCGCATTGTAGGTGAACTCCACCAATGGTAAGACGCCGTCCCAACTTCCTGATCTAAGGTACACGCCGCAACAAATCTTCAAGTGATTGATCGCTTTCCGCCCGACCGCCGGCCTGGTGATGATATGCCGAAGCTAAGCTCGAGCTCTGCCTCCCATCGCTCCTCGCAATTCCTCCAAAATGAGACGTGAACTTCTTGGATCTCTGGTCCCACACGCATCAAGAGGGTATACCATGAAGTCGCATTATCTCCTCGCGATGTAGATCTCTCGCCACTTTTTCCACGCTTGTATGTCGACTTACCGGTAAGAGAATGGCAGATTTGGTCAATCGGTCGATGATTACCCAAATCGAATCATTTCTTCTTCTCGCCTTCGCAAACCTACAACGAAATCCATGGAAATACTATCCCATTTCCAAACCGGCACGCTGCCGTTTATCAGCATTCCCGCAGTCGCTGGTGCTCCACCTTCGCCGACATCGTTAAACACGGTTACGTGACGCCACTTGCTTCTTCATTCCTGACCACCAAAAATGCTTCTTCAAGTCTTGATACATCTTCAGAACTCCCGGGTGAATACTAAAGGTTGCTCTGCGCGCTCGCCGAGAATCAACTTCCTCATTTCTGATACGCAGGCACGCACACTCGCCATTGCATCTCAAGATGTCGCCCGCCCGACGTGAAATTCGCGCTTTCCTCGCGCTTATCAATCAATCTTCTTGCGTATCGCCATGAACTTGCCGGTCTCTGATCTCGCCCAACAATCTGTTAGAGATGGTAAGCATACCAAATCTCGCCTTCCTGAAACTGACACTAACTTCAAGTCTCTGAACTTCGAGTCTCCAACTCGATCATCAATACCGAGGTTAAACGCTCTTCCCCGCCAACGATCCGCTACCACGTTAGCCTTACCGGATGATATTCCAACGTAAAGTCGTAGTCCTTGAGAAATTTCGCTCCATCTTCGCCGACGCATGTTGAGCTCTTTCTAGTCGAACAGTACTTCCAAGCTCTCAGATCGCCGAAATGCAGTAGTTAGCGTTCCCAGAAAGGTAGTGCTCCATATCTTCAACAAAAACCATCAGCCGCCACCTCCAAGTCGTGAGTAGGTAGTTCCTCTCGTGAATCTTAAGTCGCCTTCAAGCATACGCGACCACCTTCGATGTTGCATCACGCGACGATCCCAATCCCCTGGTGTGACGTGATCACAATACACCTCAGAAGGCTCTTCAAAGTCGAGGTAAAATCAAAGACAAAGCGCTATCGCTACAAAGCTCCTTCGCCTTTGAAAATCAAGCTTCACACTCCTGGCCCAGGTAAAAGGTTGATCCTTCCTCGCTACCGTAAGAGGCGCGATAATCTTCGAGAAACCTTCAATGAATCTTTCTAATATGTCGCTAAGCCGATTAAAACTCGATCTCAGAATCGTTTCATTGTTCCCACGCTAACACAAATGACATCTTAGTCGATCTACAAATATTCCTTCTTTGGAAATCACGTGACTAAGAAAATTCACCT